>OZJO01001889.1:10210-24758 GCA_900406225.1 Acrobeloides nanus
CAAAAAAGTTTGTGTATTACAACGAAGAGCTTGTAGCAAATTCAAACGCAATTATCTCGAAAACTACAACGATTCAGAACATGCCGTAAAAACAAAAAATGCTCCATTTTTCATGATCTTTCCGAATATATCATTTTTTCATATCGTTGTAACTGACTGGACTGGTCCTTTAAGAGGAGCATAAAATCAATATCACCTAAACGCATAAAACACTGAAGTTTGCAAGTTAATTTACTGTAACAAGTGCTCAGCTCATTAGCTAACTCATTCAAATTTTTTACAAATTGAGGATGTTCTATAAGAATATCTAGAACTCTTTCGAAATTTCTACCATCAACTGGGGTGGTTCCCTTGTTAAGTTCTTTTAAAGTTAACCTCTCAAAACATCATTACTTCAATGTTCATTTTCATCGTCAAATGGCCATTTTCGTTCGAATGGAGCTCAATAAGGCGTGTGTATTAATTAATAAATTGCCTATTGCGCTTAACCCAATGCATTCATTTGAGCTGGTCAGGTTGATCTGGCTGACTGGACTCCTCTTCCTTCTGTGTGTATAGTTGAAATGGCCATTGAGGGCAATAGTTTGATGATGTCCATCTGACAAGTGTGTATGCTTTCTTCATAATTGCCCTTTGACGCAACTCATTTAGCGGGAGAACATGCCAGCTGGTCATTTTTTGTCGCAAAATTAAATGACCAATTTTTGGGCAAAAACCAAGCGACGAAGATGGGTATCGAACCCGTGAACTTTCGCAGCAACAGCCAAACACGTAACTTACTGGATTCATGTTTTTGGATAGAAATTAGACAAAAAACGACGGAGGATTGTTAGTCGAAGAATTAGGAACTTTCATTTGGTCTAACATTTTTTAGAACTTATTAAAAAAATCTCTTCTAGATCATCCTGATTATTTGGATCAAAATCAAGTTCCTCGCCTGCCGGAGTAACAAAAGCAACATTGATACGCTTTTCGTAAAGGTTCTCATCAATTTCGACTGGGTATTTTATTTGGATAAAGCAAAAAAACTGAAAAATTGTAAAAAATTT
The DNA here is from genome assembly GCA_900406225.1 of Acrobeloides nanus. Taxonomy (NCBI): domain Eukaryota; kingdom Metazoa; phylum Nematoda; class Chromadorea; order Rhabditida; family Cephalobidae; genus Acrobeloides; species Acrobeloides nanus. The sequence goes on from OZJO01001889.1 coordinate 11,260, forward strand.
TTAAAAATTACAAAAATGTTAAAAAATTGTTTGGGGTGTTGAAAAAATTGATTTTTTTTGTTTTCAGCCTGGGGGAATACTGCATAAATTTATGCAGAATCCCCCCCCCCCCCCCCCTAGGGGGGGGGGATACAGCATAAGTGCCATGAATTCTCAATTGTGTAATTCATGTATTACCAAATTCACATTTTCTATTAATTAGATGCGCTCCTCTCTTCATGTGTACGTTTGACCTGGTGGCTTATGTAACCTGATACAATATCTGCCCATCCTTTCCTTCACTACCAACCAACATAGGTAGCTCAGATCCTCCATTCCCTCGACTGTAATTTTCTATTTGTTTGAGTGGCGATCATGTTTTTGTTTTGATGTCATGTGCTTTCTTCATCTCCTTCATATATCCATCCGCCCAAATCGAACGCATCCGGCTCAAGCAAGAACAAATTCATCTGTCGCCGAGGTTATATGGATCCGATGCGATGGCCATTAAAGGCTTAGCCGCCAAGTGGACGAGATGGATATTACCTCTCTTGTAGAGAGGAACAGTGCTATTTTAGGTCATTTTTATGAGTTATTGGTCTTTTCACACTTTTTCGTCTGGTTATGGATTTTGGTGGTTTTTCTTGTTTGAAAAATTTGTTAATGAATATTTTGTAAGTAGGCACATAGGCTCTAGCAAAATTGGAAACGCAAAAATTTCTTCGTTGTCTGGATTCTGTCGAAAAAGAGAAAAAAACTTAGTGAAAAGACCCTTGTGATGGTTCGGTTTCAGCAAAAGGGTCTTTCACTAAGTTTTTTCTCTTTGATAAGTTCGACAGAAAGCCAGACAATGAAGAAATTTTTGCGTTTCCAATTTTGCTAGAGCCGGCACATAAGGGGGCAAGAGGGTATAGACCTTCCGAAATCGGAAAAATGAAAAGTTTTTTCCAAATGATCAAGGGGAACCAAGAGGTAAAAAACCCCCCAAAACAAGGGAACAAAACAAGAGGGACCCTCGAAACTGAATTCTCGCTACATGCCTAGTTGTAAGGGTTTTATCTTAGGTAATTTGAAATTGGGCAAAAGTTTTCGGATCCGACCGGGACCCGGACCTCCTGGCTACCGCCCAAGTGCACTACCATTTTACCGTGACATACAACTGTTGCCCGTTAATTTTTGGTGAATACTTCGCAGTGTATTTCCACCACTCACATCATAGGTCACCAGTGGGGGGCGGGGGGGGGAGGGGTACACCGATCCCTCAGGATGGATGGATGAATGACTATAAAGGCGGAAAGTCCGAGGATGAGTGGTAGGGTACTGCACCCCCCCCCTGGTGACCTATGACCTATCTTTTTGAATCAGGGTTAGAGAAGCATTTTCGTTTTCGCGTTTCGAAAACACGTGCAACCGATTTCTCGCAAGAACAACCCTCAGATATTCTGTCAAAATCCGAATTTTTTTCATTTTCGCATCAATACGCTACCCTGAATTAGGGTCAAACTTTTTTATATCAAACATCAGGATAGAGTATTGTTCTTTAATCATCACTTCCCTGAATCATGGTCAAGGAAGCGTTTTCACACTTCGAGAATGCGCGCAATTGATTCCCTGCATCAAATTACCCCTATAGGGGTCATTTTTAGAAAAAAATTTTCGGCTCCAAAGTTCATGAAAAAATCACGAAAATTCCACTTTTTGGGACACCCTGTATTTGTAAACACATTATTCAAATCGCGCAAAACTCAAGAGTTTCGGCACGCGTATTTATCTAACCAATTCCCGATTCGTTGCAAATATTCAATGCAAGAAGATCACTCGACTTGATTTACCTAATCAAAAGGCTAAATGTTTGAACGAACTTTTGATGTAATTTGATGACTTATTATTTCCGTCTTTATTTCCATAGTGTGTTGGATCAATTACAAGGTCAACAAAATGTGGTGCGTAGGGCTGATATTTATCCAAAATTGGGAAAAACGGATCAGTAAAGGACCAGAACAGTGGAGGAAAAGTTGTCATTTTGTTGATAAGTTCATGAAAAATTGAGCATTTTTTTGTTTTTATGGCATGCTCTGAATCGTTTTAGTTTTCGAGATAATTGCATTTGAATTTTTGAATTTGTGTACATGTTTTCGTTGTAATACACAAACTTTTTTGAGTTTTTAATCGATTTTTTAAATTTTCATAAAATGAACATTGTAGCAATTTTTATGAAACGAATAAAATGACACCAAAATTATTCAATTTGAAAATTGTTTTGGGTTATCGAAACGAAAATTCTGATTCATGTTTTCGTTTCAATAACCAAAACAATTTTCAAATTGGATAATTTTGGCGCTATTTTGTTCGTCTCATTTAGCTATAAAAAACTGCTACAATGTTCATTTTATGAAAATTTTAAAAAACGATTAAAAATTCAAAAAAGTTTGTATATTACAACGAAAACATGTACACAAATTCAAAATTTCAAACGCAATTATCACGAAAACTACAAAAATTGAAAAGGGTCCAAAATGGCCGATCTTTGTCAATGCCATGTCAAAAAACCAGAGGAAGTCACATAAATTGCAATTATTTATTTATTGAAGTGAAAACTTGCTATAGGTGTTTAGATAAAAATTATAGCACAGATTCCGACCTTTATAATGAGTGATCAACGAGCTCTCAAATCAATTCCTACGAGGAGGATATGTTCATTATAAACTCCCTTAAAATTTTCAAAAATGGGCAGTAGATGACGTTCATAAAGTTGACACGAAACGACTTTTACACGATAGGAATTTCTCCACGAATTAAATCATATGGACAAAATAGAAGTCGTATCTTGTGTTCTCAACGTTATCTTGTCAACTTTATGAACGTCCACTAGACCCCCCTCAGGGAGCTTTTTTTCAACAAAAAATTTTATATTCATAATCTACGTGAAAAACTGCAACTATCCTACCAATCATTGTTCAAAAAACAGTACCAATAAAAATACTTTATTCTAAATATTACGTCAAAATGAACCGGGAATTTTTTCATAAAACCAAGTAGAAAAGTCAAGAAAACAATAAATTTTTCATTTAAGACAGATTACAATCACGGTACTAATATATAAAGACATGGAAGCCCTAGGAAACAGGACATCAGGAAAAGTGCGCCTCTTTCGAGGTTTAGCACAAGTCCGTCACAACTCCCGATCCCTGAACTATCCAGTTGGTTCTCAGTCATTCTTGCACTCGAAATTTTGATTCAATTATTAGAAAAATGGATTATTAGATGAATGCAGAATGACCAAGAACCCTCTTTAACCTCAGCAACCAGATGCTTTTAGCTCTTCGCCTTCAACTTTGATCTTGGTCAATGTCGTAAAGTTCTACAAAATAGCAAGATTTGGAAAATGTAGTAGAAAAAATTTACCTCTGCTACAGTTGGATGAATTCCAATCAATCTGTCAAAATCTTTTTTCTTTGCATCAAATTTTAGAGCAATTCCAAAGCCCTGGGTAATTTCACCAGCATTCGGCGATAAAATATGGAAGCCAATAACGCGGTCCTAAAATGAGTTTTTTTCAAGACAGGCACAGTAATTTCAATTCAGGAATGAAAGTAAAACTTTCTTACTAGGGGTTTTTACTAAATATTTTTTTTTATCGACGAACTCAGCGCGTCGAAAATTATTAATGAAAAACCTCATTTTTAAGCAAAAAACAGCGCCGCAGACGAAAATTTGTTAGAAAATGGTCGTTCTTTTAGCTGAAAATGCTCAGAAAAGTGCGATTTTTGTTGAAAAAATGGTAAATTTTGACCATTTTTGATGGAAAATGGGAACATTTGGCCTATTTTTGGCGAAAAATCACCAAAATTTGTTAGAAAGTGGCCGTTTTTAAGCTAAAAATGCTTCTGAAATTGCGATTTTCGATGAAAAATGAGAAATTTTTGATGGAAAAAAGTAGGAAAATTTGGCCGATTTTGGCGAAATCCCCCCACCACATCATGAGTCGGCTAACAAAAAACTACCTCTTCTGATTTCAAGCATATCATCTTCAAATAACAATGTGGAATATCCATACGTTCGGGCACAGAAAATTCTAACGGGATAAATACATTGTGGTAGACGTTAATATCTTCGCCATATTGCTTCTTGGCATCCTCTTCGGAAATACCGCAGCAACCATATTCGAGTGGCGTGAAAACTGTCGTTGGCACTTTATCATACTCTGTCTAAAAAAGTGAATATGATGAAAACAATTTGGAGAGCTACACTTCGGCTCTTCTACACATGATTGAACGTGGTAAAAAATCGAAAAGTTTTTCGAAATTTGTTCTCAAAAATGACCCTATTCGGGGTAATTTTATGTGGGAAACACGTTGGTGATGTTGTTATTTTTGCGTAAAAACGCGCTCCAGTTGTTTAGAAAATCGAATTTTTGCATACTAGCTTTTTCGAAATATGTACTTTCTTTGTCAATTTTCTAAAAAATGGAGCGCGTTTTTACGCAAAAATAACATCGCCAACGTGTTTTTTCCCGCATAAAATTGCCCCAAATAGGTTCATTTTTGAAAAAATTTCGAAAAATCGAAAAATTTTCGATTTTAGACTACGTTCAATCAGAGATAGAAGAGAGTCGAAGAAGTGTAGCCTCCAACAATTTTCAAAGTAATTGCTGCTTCATTACCAATTCCATATTGCCTGTAAATATCCTCCGCATAAGGACTTTTCCTGCTTGAATAGCAACTGGCGTCAGCTCAGGGACTCCTTCTAGCACATCACCAATTGCATAAATATGGGGCAAAGAAGCACTCTGCTCGCGTAGGCCAAGCAGCTTGCCAGAATTGGTTGTTTGTACACCAATTTTGTCGAGCCCGAGATCTTGGGTTTTTGCGTCACGTCCGATGGCTAAGAGTACCTAAAAACATGTGAATAAAAACATAAATTTAGGTGCCATATCTTTAAAAAAATTTTCGATAAAAACTTCTACTTTTCATAGAAATTTGCATAAAAATGGTGATTTTTGAAATTTGTGTATTACAACGAAAACCTTGAATCAGGATCATGAGTTATCAATTGTCCCAAACGGATCCATAAATTTTAGAATTTTCTATTGCCTGATGATTCAATCAATCTTCCCTGATTCAATGGGTGCACGCAGGCTTTCGATTATGACTTTGAGAAAAAATTTTTATCATTTACACATCTCCCACAAATTTAGATCAGGAATTAATATGCTGTACTGTAATCAACATACGGTGTTATATTCCTCTGTAAATTCTTCATTGGTTCCATCTTCGAGTGTCCTTTGCGCTGTCACGCAAACTAAACCGGGTTCAGAACCACTTGGAGGCTTTAGCTGCTCAAACTTCAATGGTATAGCACTAAAAAAGAAATTTTTTAAAATTTTTTCATAAAAAAAAATAAACAAGTCATAAATTTGTTAAAATCTCTGTATACAGGGTGAGCAAAAAATTGTACTTTTGCAAAAAAATTTCAAATTTTTTTTTCAAAATCGCATGAAAATACCCCTCATAGGTGATTTTTGAAAAACAAATTTGGAAAATTTTCACCAAAAAACGCAAAAGTACAGTTTTTTTTAGCTCACCCTGTAGAATCAAGTTCTTCGCTTTATACATCCCCAAAAGATAGAAAGTAAATTATGATAGTTTATGTTCAATTTGAGGCTCTCTGGGATGATTCAAAACGGATTATTCGCAACAGATATAACACGAATTCGCATATTTGGTTATGTTGAAAATCGCTTTCGAATCATCCTATATAACCCCCAATTTGATTACTTTTCAAATTTGACACCCTCTTCCGACATATGCTTTCGAATCCGCTCGGCAATATCCTGATCAAAGCCTCTCAACAAAATCGATCGAACCATCACCGTCACATCGTTTCCAATCCCATGAAGGAAACCGGCACATTCAAGAGAAACATAAGAGGCGCCAATGCATAGCGTTTTACCCGGGTTATAACTGAGTGTAAACAAGTCGTCACTAAAAAATAACACATGACATACAATCAGTGGCATGACCCGTGTGGCACTTTTTAAGGGAGTTGTGGCGAAAAATTCCCTTGATCCCCAAGTAATTTTTTCGCTATTGTTCTCAGAAAATCAAAAAAATCGTCTTGGAACCCTTTACGTTACTTTTGTTTTTGCCAAAACGTAGTTACGCCACTGCACACAATAGTATTATAAGTCTTACCTGGTAATACAAAATTCCTTAGCTCCGGGAACGTCGGGGTAGCGTGGGCGCAAGCCGGCAGCTATTATGAAACGATCGGCAGTCAATTTCTCTGCCTTGCCACGCTTATTCGTGGCTGTTATTTCATGGGTTCCAGTAAAGACGCCATATGAATTTATATAGTTTACCTAAAATAAGAAATATGTAAATCAGAAACTATTTTCTTATTAGTAACGCTCAAAGTTGACACAAAAGTGTCAATTTTATCATTCGGCTTAAATATACGAATTTTAAGGCACGATAAAAGTTGTTGGGGCTATTCAAGTTTGAAGGTCCCAATGACGTGAAAAAATTAAAATTTTTTTTGGAAAACAATGTGATCTTGCCAATAACAATTTTTTTATTGTGCCCAACATTCACAGATTTAAGGTCGGTGATCAAATTTGTCTAACTTTAAGTATCACTATTTCATACATTCTTTTCTCGAAGCTGAACACGATAGCCCCAATTCAACGCACCAATATGGTCTTGGATTGCATCGCGCATTTTGTTCCAATTGAGCTTAATTTCCCCCTCAGGGATTTTCCATCCAAACCTTTTGGCGTCTTCTAAAATTCAAGTATAAAAGGTATGTTTTTTACCAAAATGCTAAAAAAAGGCCATTTTCTAACAAATTTTTGCGTTGTTTTTTGCTTAAAAAATGAAGTTTTTCAACAAAAATCGCAATTTTCGGAGCATTTTCATGTTTCCGCTTATTTCGTTTCTTTATCTATTAGGTTGTTTCATAAGTATTTGCAGCCCAAAAAATACATCCAAAATAAGCATTTTTCACTCTTTTTCGATGAAATTTTTTTCAGTTGTAGTAATGCACGCATTTTCGAGACATGAAAAGATTTCTCCGACCACGAATTAAGCAAAGTTTTTTTTGGAAGTATACCCTTATGCAGGTACCTTCCAATTTTTCACTCTTGAAAAGTTTGATAAAAAAATTTTCGAAAATGGCTGTTTTTGGCTGAAAATTACAATTTTTGGTGAAAATTTTGGACATTGTTCGTCAAAAAGAGGGAATTTTTGTACATTTTCGATGAAAAAATTATCATGGTGGACCATAAAATCGATTACTTACTTATAGCATGACCTAACAGTGCAGCTTGGTGCATTAACTTCTTCGGAATACAACCAACATTCACACAAGTTCCACCTAGACCCCAGGTTGTACCCAATGGGCTCGGCTTCACAAAATCCAAGACCGCAACCTTCTTTCCCAACGCAGAAGCTTCCTAAAAAGAGTATTAAAAAAATATACTTTGCCACGGCGGCATATCGGTATCGAGAAAGTGGATACTTCTTCAAAGGCAAAAATTTCAGCGAAAATGGGGTCTTAAAAAACGGCTCACTACAAAGTTAGCATTAAGTTTGGACTACGAATAACACAAAGAATTATAAAGAATGAACATTCACACAAGTTCCACCTATAGCCCAGGTTCGGAAACAGATTTGAATTTCCCTGAATATTGACACGAAAACCCTGGATTTGGTTTCGTTCCATAATGTCGTTTCATTCGTATCGATTTCATTTCCGACGAAGTTCTTATTTTTTCCGTGTTCAGTTTTTTCGAAATTCAGTAGTCACTTTCTCAAAACGATTTCCTACGAATCGCGCCACCGTTTTTTTACAAATTAGTCAATGTACAACAAATTAAGTATTAGACTAAAAATTACCTTTCCTGCAGCAAGTCCACCAGAGCCTCCTCCAATAACAATAATATCATAATCATACTTCTTTAGAAAATTTTCCAGTACTCCTTTCTGGTGCAACAAAGTCAGTTCTTGTAAACTGCCAACACAATCGCCATTTATAAAAACTAGAGGTAGCTCTTTCCGTAAGGAAATGTTCAATACGATTTTCCCAGTTTCCTCGTCAACATCATATCGGTCTATAGGCGTGTTATTAGTCGCAGCAGCTGGTTCAAGAATTTTCAAAATCTAAATTTGTTGAATGAATATTTGAGAATTGAGGCTATAAATGCACGCATACCCTAGGATCAACTTCTGTGCCAACTCTATTAACAATGCTAATCTTTCCTTGAGACTGAGATATCTTCTGAAACACTTCGTGTGCATTCTCCCTACTTGATTTTACCAACGGACCATTTCGCACACCAGGAGGTGGCATTTTNATTAACAATGCTAATCTTTCCTTGAGACTGAGATATCTTCTGAAACACTTCGTGTGCATTCTCCCTACTTGATTTTATCAACGGACCATTTCGCACACCAGGAGGTGGCATTTTTGATGATACAGAAAATCGAGACGATGCAGAAAATAATCGATAAATTGTGTTACCAACCACTAAAATTAGAGAAAATACCATAAAGTTACATATCTAAATTTTTCGTTGACATTAGAACTTTCTTCAACTTTTTCTACAATCTACTTTCTTCAACTTTTTTATACCCTTTGACGTATTTTTCAGTGAAAAATTTTTGCACCATCGTATTCAGCGCATAGAAAAAAGGGTATATTCAAAAATCAAACGATGTAAACTATGGGAAAAAAGTTATCAGTGGGGGAGGGGGCAAAAGTTCAGAGACACTACCCCTGTCGAATTTTTTGTATTGAAAACACCGAAAAACGCAAAATCCCACAGTGGTAGTGTCCTCGAATTTTTGTCGGTTGTCCCCGAACTTTTGAACGTTTTTCTCCAAACTTTTACCCCTGATATAATCACAAAAGTTGTAGAAAGTAGGTTGTATCCAAGAAAAAGTTGAAGAAAGTCCTAAGGCCAATTTTTCGCTGGCATTTCGTGGAAAACAAAATTGATTAGAATAAAGCAATTTTAACCAGCATAAAAACTGGTTCTCTTTTTCTATCTTGTGACTAAAAAGAGCCTGATAAGAGAATGGATAAAAACAACATTGCATCCATTTTTACGTTTTTACTTTTGTCATCCAAAAGAATAAATTGAAAAAGACGCTATTGTTTAAAAAGCGCGGGAAATTATAGCAAAAAAAGTTCGAAAATTCAAAATAGTAATCAAAAATAGAGATCCAAATGCGAAATAAACCAGCAGCTCAGCATGATCAACTTTAACGTTATACATGAAGATAATATGCAGCATGTGGCGTACCCAGAAAAAAATTTCGGGGGCCAACTTGGAAAATTTTTTTTGCCTTGGTCCCCCTTATATTTTTTTTTGTTGAATTCTTGACGTTTTAGCCAACAAGAAAACAGCGCCGCAGGTGCGAAATTCTTTCGAAAATAGCTGAAAATGCTCAGAAAAAATTATGATTTTTGATGAAAAAATTGAAAATTTTTGATGAAAATCATGTTTCGCTTATAACCGTTAGATTTTCAAATCGTGTCGTAAAAGCAAAAAATGCTCCAAATTTTGTGCTCTATCACATGACATCAAAAACACAAAGTAGACTCGTCCTTTAAACCGATTAACATATATAAAAAAACAGATAAAACTGGTCGTATTAACCATAAAAAACGAAGAATGCTTGTAAAAAATTCGTAATATTTATTGAGCAATTCTGACAATATTTACAATATAAAATAGAAATTATTTTGGACGAGAGAGCACATTTCTCAAAATTCTTGATATTCGTTGAGAGAAGGTTTGCTTTGTAAGACCGGCTTTGTTTCGGAAAGCTTCTGAATTGACAATCTGAAGTTGTTCGTAAGTCATCCCAAGAATCCCACATTTGTATTGATGTGGGTAGCGTTTCAAATGCTTATTCTCGAGGAGATCGTAGAGCGCTTGAAAAAGAAAACATTAATGTTAGAAATTGATTTTTTTTATTACTCATGGAGTGAAAAATATACAGGGTGTATAAAAAAATCGAAATTTGGGCGATTTTTTGGAGAAATTTTTTTCAAAACTGACCCTATTATGGGGCTAATTTTATGCGGGAAATCGATTACGCGCATAACCGAACNAAAAAATCGAAATTTGGGCGATTTTTTGGAGAAATTTTTTTCAAAACTGACCCTATTATGGGGCTAATTTTATGCGGGAAATCAATTACGCGCATAACCGAACCTTGACAACGCTTCCCTGACCCTGAATTAGCCGATTTTCGCTTCAATACACATGCCTATTTCCTGAACAGGGAAGCGTTTTCAAGATTCGGCAATGCGATCAATCGATTCCTCGCATAGAAAAACTCTATAGGGTTATTTTGGTAAAAATGTTAAAAGTTAAAAAATTCGTCAAAAGTTGAGAAATTCGTCGAAAATTCGTTAAAAATTAAACTTGACATTTTTTTGAAAAAATCGCAAAATTCTTTTATATAAATCTCCCGTGTTCCACAACTATTGTACCATTATGGTTTAGTAAAAGAAACTTTTTTGGCTGAAAATCCTAATTTTGCAAAAAATGAGAATTCTTGAATTTTGTGATTTTTTCAAAAATTTTCAAGTTTTTTAATTTTCACCAAAATAACCTTATAAGGGGTTTTTCTATGCGAGGAATCGATTATGCACATTGCCAAACCTTGAAAACGCTTCCCTGTTCAGGAAATAGGCATGTGTATTGAAGCGAAACTGGGCTAATTAGGGTCAGGAAGCGTTTTAAAGTTTCGGCAATGCGCGTAATAATTCCCTACATAAAATTAGCCCCTAATAGGGTAATTTTTGAAAAAAAATTCGGATCGAAAAACCATGAAAAAATCGCCCAAATTCCAGTTTTTTATACACCCTGTAATTTATATTCGTGTGCTAGGCATGAATGATTCAAATGACACTATACAAGAAGAATCAAAATAAAAAGATGACAAATAAAACTTTTTTAAACTTACAGCAAGTCAAAGAAACAAATTGGAATAGAAAAAAGAAGGATTTTTTGTAACGGCATTTTTAAATTATAAAAGCGGAAAAATGGCTCTATAGGGTGTTTCGAGACGGATTATTTGAGGCCAATTTTCATCGTGTCAAATGCGAATTTCATGTTATATATCCATTTCGAAATATTCCTAGAGCCGGAAAATGTGATAAAAAAATTTCAAGCATTCTTCAATATGAAAAAAAAATAAAACAGTTGCTTGTAAAAAATCCAAAGCTCTCAGGCAAATTGAAAATCATTAACAGAAAGTATAAAACGTTTCATATCAAAAATCTACTTAGCCAAGAGCAAATTGCATTAGGCAATAAAAAGCATGCAAAAAGAGCGACGCAAAGATAAACAGTATGTGTACTCCAGACCGCATAAACTAGAAAGAAAATGCATAAACTATAAAAAATGATGACAGAAAGAGAAGACAGCGTGACCAGTCTAATTCAATTAGACAACATAAAATATAACAAATAAAAAAAAATATCATTTTTTGTGTACTAAAAATCAGACTTCGAGTACACATAATCGTCTTTTACTCTTTCGAAGGTAAAAAAATTCTCAAATGAGAGAAATGTTTATTAAAGAGTTTAAATGATGTTATGACGTTCATTTGTGCACAAAATTTGTAGTGAAACAAGTATGAGGCAAAAGTTTGATGATTTTGCAGGAAGATCATTGGAGACTAGGGTTGACGGGAAAAAATTTCCGAAATTGGGAAATTTTGAATCGAGAATGGGCTTGGCTTATGGTTAACTCGGCGTATAATGGTGTTTTTGGAAATAATATTCATCAGGATTTTCTACATATTTTTGCAAAAGATGTATTGGTGAAAAATGAAGACTCTTTTTTCCCGATTTCGAGAATTTCACAAAATCGTGAAAAAATTTTTTCCCGTCAACCCTATAGGAGGACAAATACATAATAAAAATGCAACAAAAAAAAAGAATCACATAACTAGAAGTGTAAATTTTAAAATTCAAAAAAATACCTCGGTATCGCTTCTCCAAAATAATTGAATTTGGATTCTTTAAGGCATTGTTGAATTGTTTTTCCATAAACACACCAAGATTATTATCTAAAGATCTTCCTGTCTCACGCGGCCATCTTGCTAATAACCTTAGATACTGCGATTGAGACATCTGAAAAACTCCGTTTTTGGGGTCCGCGTTAAACAAATCGGAGCAAGTTCCCCTGGTTGTCGCCATTTAACGTTGACTAAACTCGGCAAAAAATTTTTTCTTCCGGAAATTACCTATTTAGGGGTAATTTTATTCGAAAAATCAATCGCGCGGGTACTTGAGCTTTTGGCAACACGGTACTATAGCTGTTGGCAACGAGCGAATCGTTGCCAAATACCATTGCGCGCACTCCCGCAACCTGAAAAGAGCAGAAAAATAGTAAAAATTCGATTTTCTCGGGAAATGAACAAATATTCCTCATGCATTGTCGTTTTTTGCGGGAAAATTAACAGGATTTTCTCGCCAAAATATGACCACGCAGGGATGCATGGGGATATTTGTTCATTTCTCTCGAGAAAATAGAATTTTCACTATTTTTCTGCGGTTTTCATGCTGCGGGAGTGCGCACAATCGATTTTTCGCATAAAATTACCCCTAAATGGGTAATTTTCGGAAGAAAATAAAATTTTTTGTCCATTTTAGTCAACGTTAAGTGGCGGCAAGGAAACTTGCTCCCAAAACGTAACGTCAGGACAAAGAAAGACACTAAGACAAACCAGATACAGGGTGAACAAAAAACCTTACTTTTGCGTTTTTTGGCCAAATTTTTTTTTTTAAATCACCTATAAGGAGTATTCTCATGCGAGAAATCGATTGAGCGCATCGAAAAACTTTGAAAACGCCTCCCAGACCATGAAACATCCAATTTTCGTATTTTCAAGTAGGAATTCCTACCGAAAATAACTGAAAAAAAATGAAAATTGGATATTTCCTGATCTGGGTAGTATTTTCAAGGTTTTTCGATGCGCGCAATCAATTCTCACATAAAAATATCCCTGGATCATTTTGGAGAAAAATATTCGCCAAAAAATTACTCGATTACGATCGACAACTCGCTTTAGGGACGTTCAACCCCAAGCTGAGAGCCGTACATCAAAAATGCCAAAAATCGCGGTCACGGTCATTTTTTAAGTTTATACAGGGAATGTTAGTTGGTATCGAGTACTCTTTATTGCCATATCACTTTTGGCTTAACTCTTTGATTTTCATGGCTTTTACTCGTTTTTTTCCAAAGGTCCAAAAAATTGGTATTTTACAAAAATTCATATACTTTGACCACAAAAATGTAATTTTATGCAATTTTTTCGCACTAACATAAAGAAACAAAGCATAACGAACAATTTTAGTGGCTATTTGTGGTGTAATTCGCTTTCCTCATACAGACATGTACATTTTTGTAAAAATGGCGAAAATGACCATTTTCACAAAAAATGTGATATCTCGGATATTTCGAAGGGTTAAAAAAAGTTAAATTGATATTATATAGA
>OZJO01001891.1:0-30887 GCA_900406225.1 Acrobeloides nanus
GAAAAGTTGCACTAGACATTCCTTCGGCACATAAACCGAACATGGAAAATGGGGTCAAGAAGAATGACTAAAATAAACAATTTTTCAAAAATGTCCATTTTGAGATCGCTTGATGTTTCGAAACTTGGAATTTTGAAACGTTTTTGATGTTATTGAGGATTTTTCCGGAAATACAAAGCCAATCCTAATAGTTTTGGTGTCGTTAGAAAGCTGGATTTCGTAGCAATCGAATGACACCAAAATCGTGTCATAACTCAAAAAATTCTTGAAATAAGTAAGTTGTAAGATGATAAAAGGCTATGGCTTAGACATAGGTCATAGACTAAGGCATAGGTTTAGGTTAAGGCTTGGTCATAGGCTAAAGCTTAGGCTTAAACATAGACTTAGTCATAGGCTTAGATTAATGCTTGGTCATAGGCTAAGGCTTAAGCTAGGCTAAGACTTAGGCATAGGCTTGGCTAAGGATGATTTTGGTGCCATTCGATTGCTACGAAATCCAGCCTTCTAACGACACCAAAATTCTCAGGATTGTATTTCCTTTGTTTTAGCTTTGTATTTCCGGAGAAATCCTCAAAACATAAACAAATTTTGAAACTTTCCAAGCTTCAAAACATCAAACGACCATTTTTGAAAATTTTTTAAATTCTTACCACATCTGACGCTATCACATGATCACATAATCCCAACATGGTACATCCAATACCAATAGCAGCACCATCAACTAGAGCTATAACAGGTTTTTCATGTTTTATTAGCTCGTCAATAAAAGGCTTCCAATTTGTAGGATTCTTGCGACTAAATTTTAAAAACTTTAAGAAAAATGATTCTCGGCAAAAATGTACAATTTTTCAAAATTATCCGGACCAAAATCGTTTCCACTTGAAAAAGATCCACCTATGCCTAAAAATGGAAAAAATTAATATTGAGATATGTACAGGATGTCCCAAAAACTGGAATTTTCGTGATTTTTTCATGAATTTTGGACCCGAAAAAATGATCCCTATAGGGGTAATTTGATGCGAGGAATCGATTGAGCGCACTCCCGAAGTGTGAAAGCGCTTCCTTGATCCTGATTCAGGGTAACGTATTGAAGCGAAAACGAAAAAAATTTGGATTTTTACCTGATATCTGAGGGTTTTTGTATGCGAGAAATCGATTGCGCGTGTTTTCGAAACGTGAAAACGCTTCCCTGGTCCTAAAAAGTGGTAAATTGTGATTTTTAATAAGCTTAAAAAACATACAGTTTCATCGACCACAATCAGAGGCAAGGAAGCATTTTCACGTTTCGAAAACACGCGTAATCGATTTCTCGCATAGAAAAACTCTAGGTAGTCCCGCGAGTCGGATCTCCGGTCAAAATCCAAATTCTTTATATTTCGCTTCAACACGCTACCCTGAATCAGGGTCAAGGAAGCGTTTTCACGCTTCAGGAGTGATCGCAAGTGATTCCCAAATTACCCAATCATTTAAAAAAAATTTTGAGTCCAAAATTCATGACAAAATCACAAAAATTCCACTTTTTTGGGATACCCTGTATATTTTTTACCTTTGAAGACGGTCAAAATGGTATCTTTATCTTGGCTGGCTTTTTGTGTAGCTTCCGCTAGACCTTCATACATCTAAAAAGTGTTTCGAATTGAAACAAATTCAAATACTTTGTTTTACCTCGACTGTCATTGCATTTTTCTTATGAGGTCGATCGAATAAAATATAGAAAATATTTCCTTTCTTCTCATATTTTATTTCTTGAGCAGCTTTAGTTGATTGAGTAGCAAAAGATCTAATGACTTATGTTTAACTTTTTGAGCTCAAAGCAATATGCACAAATGGAAATTTGACCAGCTTGGTGAAAATCATATCCCATCCCCCGCAAGGCCCTCCCACTCTTTCAGGGCAAGGGCAACGCTAGGTCCAAATTTGAGAAGGGTCTATTTTTGTAAATTTTGGTAAAAAAATGATCTCATTTGTATTTAAGGAAATTCGAAATTTTAAAAATGAGTCATGCTATTCGACTCAGCTCATTGAACTGAGTAGAACGAATACCATAGCAAGGGGTTTTACAGCCCGAGCCCATGGCCGATTAGCTAAAGTGACAGATTTGCAGTTTATAACAAAAATGAGAGAACATGTAAAATAAGGTCGCATAGCGCAGTTGGATAGAGTACTGTTTTTTAATCTAAAGGTATATACAGGGTTCGAGTCCCATTTGATGCTTTTTGCCTTTGGTTTAAAAAAGTTTTAATTCGAATAGAGATTCAAACCCTAGTCTATAAACTGCAAATCTGTCACTTTAACCACTCGGCCATGGGCTCGGGACGGAAAACTCCATGTTATAGTATTATTTCTACTCGCCTCGGCGAGCTGAATCGAATGGCATGACTCGTTAATAAAATTTCGAATTGCCTTCAATTTTAACAAAAAATCGCCGTACCACCCTTAGCGCCGTCACTATTTGGGAGGTTGCATGAGGGGGTCTTGAGTTTTTAAAGATTTTCTGCATCTTGTACCCATTTCTAAGCATGCTTGCCCAATGGGAGGGTGTGTCACCATTCCTAACTTCGTCATAACGGATCAAAAATTAGGTACCAACTTCGTATTTGGGACCCAAAAACCAGTTTTTTCCATTAATTTCGTTAAAAAATTAACAAATTTCCACAAAATTAACGAAGTTATTCATCAAAAATTACAAAGTTGTTAAATTTCCTTCAATTTTTTAAATTTTGTAACCATTTTCTCATGATTAGCTTCGTATGTGAGGCCTGAAAATCATTGTTTGCAGAAACCACCTCGTAAATCGATCATCACACCATGGGTGTGCGAATAAATATGCTTATAAGAATGGTACCTGCTGAATGGAAAACTCAAATTTGAATGGAACAGTGTTCTAGTCCCATAAGATGAAGAATTCATGAAAAATTTCACATATTTTGTCACCATCTTTACAACTAAAAAGATCAAATCTACGTAAATACTATAAAAACTCTCCCCCCCCCTCCCTGGAGGTTTTTTGTGCATTTTTAAAGGTTTCGGGTATATCTGGAGGTGGTTGATTTTTCAACCCCTGGAGAGGGGGAAGGGTGTTAATTTTTCAATCCCTTCCCCTGTAGGGAGCGTTAATTAGAGGGAGGCGTCATTTAAAAGGGGGCGTTTTTTACAGTTTTTATGGTATACGGTCGCTCCAAATGACCAAAAAGTGACCACCAGCTGGAATTCTTTTTTTTTCAAACAAAATGACAAAGATTCATATAAAATAATCTTGTTAGTGATCAATTTTGTATGATCATTGCCTTTCGAAAGGCAATGGTGTAATTTCGAAATTTTTAAAAATCGAAAAAATATTCAAGAGGTATCCTTGGCAAAAATTCTCGGGTCAAAAATCTTTGCCAGGTCAGCCGATCTTTATCAAAAGTCCCGGTTAAAAACTCCGAGTTTTTTTAGAGATTTGTGATTAACTTTCCTATGCGTTAATCTCACTAAATAAATTCAACCTGGAGCCCGCTCGAACCGTTTAGGCCGGCCGCAAGCTGTCGTCGTACTTTGGTGTCGTACCGTTGTACTTTTCTGTCGTACCGTAGTATGACAAAAAGTACAACAACTTGCGGTCTCGAGTCGTACTTTTTAGTGCATTTGGAATGAAAAAGTACGATAAAAGTGCGACAACTTGCGGCCGGCCTTAAAGGGGGGTCTCATTTACCACGGGACTCTACTCTACGAGCGATCACAGTTTCTGGCGCCATGTTTTGCGACGAGTTCGAATTTCGCAAAAACAATATAAGTTTGTCCTCAAGAAACCATAGAAAAATTGAAAAAACAACATTTTGTATAAGCAAAAACCGGTCATTTTGTTGTTTAAGGAAAAAATATTGTTTTTTCAATTTTTCTATGGTTTCTTGAGGACAAACTTATATTTTTTGCGAAATTCGGACTCGCCACAAAAAATGGCGACAGAAATTGTGGTTGCTTGTAGAAAATGACCAGGAAAAACCTGAGATGTGGTCCTTAAGTGGAGTCCCCGAGGTAAATGAGACCCCTCCCCCCTTTAAGTCAATCGTTGAGTGCTCAAGAAAATATCTCTTAAAGTGCTGATGATTGCTCTATGAAATTGCAATTTGCTCTATGCTCTATGAATTTGCATATTGCTCTATGAACTATCGATTTTATGCACAAAGAAACACATTGCTTGCATGCTCTTTTAACCATATCTCTGCGAAAAATCAAAAACAAGAAAAAATTATCATTTTGAATACAAAATTTTTCCCGCAAAATGATTGAAAAATTGTGTAATGTTTCGAAATAAAACAATATATAAATTTTCCATTAAAATATTGTGAAGTCGACTATTGAATAATTTTTATGCTAATTTTGAAAATGGTTTAAGAGACGATACCTCGAAAGTTCGAACCTAGGTGGATGAAGTGTTAAATGGTTCGATTGCCTTTTAATTTGACTTTATTTAGTGAGATTAACGCATGAGAAAGTTTTTGTAAGTCATTTTGAGCCAATCCGCTTAACCGCTTACATTCTAACCTTGTCCGAAGATCAAAAATCTGATTTTACATTGATTTTTTGAATTTTCTAACCTTTCTTAGATAATTTTTTCGGCCCAAATTTCTACCTAGCCGATGTATTACAATATGGAGAACATTACTAGCGTGATTTCGAAAAAATCTGAGAAACTTTTGAGCCTTTTTTCATGATGGCTATAGTTGTAGGGATTAAAAAAATTTTTCTCAAATTTTTTCGAAATCACGCTAGAAATGTTCTCCATATATCGGCCAGATAGGAATTTTGGCCGAAAAAATTATCTAGGGTGTTTTAGACAGATTAGAAAATTCAAAAATCAACGTAAGATCAGGTTTTTGATCTTCAGACAAGGTTAGAATGTAAGCGGTTAAGCGAATTGGCTCAAAATGATTTACAAAAACTTTCCCATGTGTTAATCTCACTAAATAAAGTCAAATTAAAGGGCAGTCGAACCATTTAACACGTTGTCCATCGAACTTTCGAGACATACATGGGCAAGGGGGTACTGTATCCCCCCCCTAATTCATCGTATCGGGGGAAAAATTAATGGACCAATTCGTAGTTGGACGGCGAATACGTTCAAAACATATATCGAATTTGTATTTGACTACGATTTCGTATTTTCAATTCGTAGGGTTCAAAAAAATTCGTATACGAATTCGTATTTCGACTTTTTCGCCTGTCGACGTTTTTTTTTGGTCGACAGTAACCTTTGGGACCAATTCGTATTTTGAGGCCCAGTACCCCCCTGCTTGCCCATGTATGTTTCGAGGTATCGTCTCTTAATTCAAATATTTTTTTATTTAGAGAAAAATGAGCAAAAATAAGATCTTCTTATTTTCAAGTGAATCAGTTGGTGAAGGACATCCGGATAAAATGTGTGATATTATTTCGGATGCTGTTCTTGATGCACATTTAGCTCAAGATCCGGATGCAAAAGTTGCCTGTGGTAAGAATTTTTAAGTTATAAAATTATATATGCATTTAGAAACCGTCACAAAAACTGGTATGGTGTTATTATGCGGAGAAATTACCAGTAAAGCTCATATTGACTATCAAAAAGTTGTTCGGAATACAGTTCGAGAAATTGGTTTTGTGGACTCAGATATAGGTAACCTTACTGTTACAGCCCTGCTTTCGATAATTCAAATGCCTTTAATTCAGTGACTACCATGATGTAGCGGTCCGTTGCGATGCCAAGGAGTCCGGCATCGCTGGAACTAGCAAGGGTTCGATTCCCCCGTGTAGGACAAGTGTTAGCGCTCACTGGGCGAGGCTAACAAGTTAGATAAGGAATGAACAAATAATAGAGTTCCTTCTAGTGCAACCTGAGCGTAGACGGGAAAACTCTTTAAAGGAGGTGGGGGTGCAGATCCGGGGTCAATCTCGGTCAAAAAATTTTTTCGAAAAGTGATTTTTTAGGGGGTAATTTTTGTGAATTTTTTCAGGATTTGATTACAAAACTTGTAACGTCTTAGTCGCTCTTGAAGAGCAAATTGATGAAATTGCCCAGGCGGTTCATGAAAATAGATCTGAAGAAGATGTTGGTGCTGGGGATCAAGTATATGCAAAAATATTGTACCAGATAAAACAATTTTAAATTTTTAGGGCCTAATGTTTGGCTATGCTACTGACGAAACCGAAGAAGCCATGCCACTTTCATTATTGTTAGCACATAAACTTATGGCTAGGCTTCATAGCTTGAGAAGATCTGGAGAGCTAGATTGGGTTCTTCCAACTTCTAAATGTCAGGTAGGGGATTTTAGCGGGGCTTCATCGAATCCATGGGTTCCAGGTCTGGGACGGCATAACAAAATGGGGTTTGGGGTGGTGTTAAGGTATGCTCCAGAGATCGAACCCTCCTCGGGGTTCTTTGAATATCTCGGATCCAACGATCCCCCATTTTATGTCCCCACCCTAGATCCTGGACCCAATTATGGTTCATGTGTCTTTGGGACACTAGGACGCATGGGACCCAAAAAATTGTAGTATTTAGGAGTCCTTGGGGTCCTAGTGTCCCAAAAAGTGTGTCCTTTCAAAAATTCGTCCTAAAACCTTTTCCTGCTTTTAGGTCACCGTAGAATATGAAAACAACAAGGGTGCCGTCATTCCTTTACGAATTCACACAGTCGTTCTTTCCACTCAACATAGCCCCGAAACTTGCATCGAACAAGTCCGCTCCGATGTCCATCAAAAAGTCATTCAACATGTCATACCTAAACATTTACTTGACAACCAAACCATTTATTACATCAATCCATCTGGCTTGTTCACTGTAGGTGGACCTCAAGCAGATGCTGGTCTAACTGGTCGGAAAATCATTGTTGACACCTATGGTGGCTGGGGTGCACACGGTGGTGGTGCATTTTCTGGAAAAGATCCGACAAAAGTTGATCGTTCAGCGGCATATGGTGCAAGATGGGTGGCAAAATCGCTGGTAAAAGCTGGGATTTGTAAACGATGCTTGATACAAGTAAGGCGGCTTCTCTCAAAACTTTAAAAAATATCAATTTTGGGTTTCTTATGCAATTGGCATAGCCCATCCTCTTGCCATAACCATAGAAACTTATGGCACAAGCTCATTAGATGACGATGAAATTCTACATATCGTTAATGATAATTTTGATTTGAGACCTGGAATTTTGATCAGGTATATTTTCTCACCAAAAAATAAACATTTTTTAGGGATCTTGATCTCAAAAAGCCAATTTATGCAAAAACTGCTAAGAATGGGCATTTTGGTCACGAAGAATTTTCGTGGGAGAAGCCAAAAACGTTGGACATTAGGCCAGAACTCAAAGAAAAATTGTTGAAGACGACTATGCAAGAAGAAATGTGCAAAAATTAATTAGTCTCAAATTTATATTTTATTTACTGTTACAGTTTTATTATGTCATAAATTTTTTATAACGAGTTGCTACAGACTCTACTGACGATAAGCAAGAAATTTCATAGCCGAACACACATATACAAACATTGGAGCTACATCACTTTAAAGGAACTGTCCACATGGTTATCTTTTTATTAAAGGACCAGTCTACTCGAAAAAAAGTTGCCATAATTTGTATACATTGGGGGTCACTTGCATAAAAAAATTGAAAATATTCAAAAAAAAATTGAAAAAAATCGAAAAAAATTTTAAAAATTCGAAAATTTTTTAAAAAATTCAAAAAAAAATTGGAAAAAAATTCAAAAAAATTCGATTAAAATTGAATCGAAAAACGTAAAAAGGAAATTTTGGGGCGATCTCTTAAGTGCCGAAGGCGTTCGGTCTCCCAGTTCTTTTTTCTATTTTAAGTTTGTTATGCTACCAGATTAATTTCTTATCATAAGATTGAATCAAACAACACTTTGTGTTTACTTACACTTTCAATATAAGCGCATCATTTTTTCAAAAAAAGTTTTTTAAACATACAGTTGAATAATCCTCTTGCATAATCCTAACAGATTAACTCATTTTTAGTCTGTTTTGTTGAACTTATTTTTATTGGGTCGCTAGAAAAGTTTTAAACTTTTGCAGATATATCGATCTTTTATAAAATGATTTATAGGGTTTCTCTATTCGAGAAATCGATTGCGCGAATTGCTGAGCTGTGAAAAAAATTTTTTAAATTTTTCCCTTGAGCGTAAGACTACGCCTTGATAAGCCCAAGATAAGACTAAGCCTTGTTTAAGCCTAAGAATAAGCCCAAACTAAGACTAAGCCTAAACCTAAGCCTAAAATTAAGCCTAAATCTAAGCCTAAACCTAAGCCTAAACCTAAGCTTAAGACTAAGCCTAAGCTTCAACAGGACTAAAGTAAAAAATTCGAATTTTCAAAAAGTTCTCCAAATCGGCTGATTTTTCTACTCGGGGGTTTTTCTACATGGAGAATTCGAATCTAAAGGAATTTTTTGATTTTGACCACGGAAGCTATCCCTACGAGGGGTATACTCCCTTAAAAGTTTTCATATCGAAAATTTCTTAAATCAATGTCGAATAATTTTTTCATGCCTTAAAAATCGTGCAATCGGTTCATAGCCTAGAAAAACCCCTAGACAGCCGGTTTTCTGGCAAAAATCCGACCTTTAGTTTAGTTTCAATACACCTATCATTTTTCCTGAATCAGGGAAGCATTTTCATAGTTTGGTAATGCGCGCATTCGATTCCTCGCATAGAAAAACCCCTATGGGGTCATTTTTATAAAGATTCGATAGAATCTGCAAAAGCTTAAAGGACCAGAGTGGAAAAAAAGTTGCCATTTTTGTTGATATTCGGAAAGTTCAAGAACAATGGAGCATTTTTTGTTTTTACGGCATGCTCTGAATCGTTGTAATTTTCGAGATAATTGCTCTTGAAATTTTGAATTTGTTACATGCTCTTCGTTGTAATAGGCAAACTTTTTTGAATTCAAATTAAAAAAGTTTGTGTATTACAACGAAGAGCTTGTAACAAATTTCAAGCGCGATTATCTCGAAAACTACAACGATTCAGAACATGCCATAAAAACAAAAAGTGCTCAATTTTTCATGAACTTTCCGAATATCAAAAATGGCAACTTTTCTCCTACTCGACTGGTCCTTTAAAACTTTCCTAACGACTCAATATATGTGAGAGATCTTCATATTTTTTTATAGTATACAGAAATCAAATATGTTGTTCCACCTAT
Source organism: Acrobeloides nanus (assembly GCA_900406225.1). Taxonomy (NCBI): domain Eukaryota; kingdom Metazoa; phylum Nematoda; class Chromadorea; order Rhabditida; family Cephalobidae; genus Acrobeloides; species Acrobeloides nanus. The sequence continues at coordinate 9,173 of OZJO01001891.1, forward strand.
TACTATTTTTACTTTTAATTACGCTTTCTATATCTCAGCTTGTCTATGTCAATACGTCTAGAGGTCAACTCTTCGGATATCGTGAAAATTTTGGGCAGCGTGATAAAAATAATCCAACTCAACTTTGGTATGGCTCAGGAGATGTTTTCTTAGGTATTCCCTATAGTCAACCTCCTATAGGAGAACTTCGATTCAAGGTTGACAAGTGTTAACTCTCTCGAACAATTTTATTTTTTAGAAACCTCAAAAATTGGATAAATTTCCTTCTGCTCCTTACAACGCAACTTTTAATAGGCCAGCTTGTCCTCAGCCTTTTCTAGTAAATGTGTCTTCTAGTGAAGATTGTTTGATTATGAATATTTTTAGCCCAAAAGTAAGATCCGAGAATGGCTTAAATCACTTTGGCCAGATAGTAGCAGATCCTGAGGGCAGGGGAAATTGCACCCCTAAAGTTTTTTTGCTTGTTCTAAAGGTTGAAAAGGCCGAATTTCGAGTCGAGGTCTCACTCGGTCTTACCCCTTTTGGGCTTCATACGGCCTGAACAGGCTGATCCTAGGCCCAAAGTGTAAAATAATGACCTCTACACTGATATGAATCAAGCCTACCATAGAGTGGTCCTGTTCATTTTGAGGGGCGAGGTAACAACCTCATTTTTTCTATCGAATTTTGGCCAAAATGCAATTTTTCTTAAGAAATATTTGGAGCATCCCCTACCCTCAGGATCTGCCACTGTCCAGCTAAAAAGATTTAGGCCATTTCCGGGGAGAGCTGGCACTCGGTCAATGATCTGTCCTTGAACTGTGCCTAACAGACAACCAAAGGGGCATAAAAACTAGGCCTATTCGGGCCTAAACCCTTGTTTGATTTGGGTCCCTTGATCTTTCTACCCATACCTGTGCCTATTAGACTGTGTATGGATCCAAGATCTATAGCCTAGCCTTTTTAATTTTCACTAAAATAAAACTTTAGGGGGTTTTTCTATGCTAAGAAACGGTTGTGCTCATAGACGAACGTTGAAAACGCTTCCCTGACCCCAGTGGCGTAGCTAGGTTTGGATTTGAGGGGGGGGGGGTCTGCTATTTGGAAGAACGAAAATCATAAGTGGATCCTTACGTTTTTCGGTCTTTTGAGGGTCCACAGACTCCCTAAATAAGCGCTTGCCTGATTCAGGAAAGAGACGTGTGTATTGAAGCGATAATAGTCTAACACAAGATCAGGGAAGCGTTTTCAACGACTGGGCAAAGGCAAAGAGCGCAATCAATTGGTCGGCCTATAAAGTTATTTTAGTGAAAATTAAAAAACTTTAAAAAATTTGAAAAATCGCAAAATTGCTCTCATTTGGAGCACCCTATACAATGTAGTGAAATCTTATTTTAGGCAAGTTCTACCAACAAATACCCGGTTCTCTTTTGGATTCATGGGGGAGCAGGATATATGGGTCATGCTCAAGTATTTCCCACTAATGGTGTTATAAGAAATTTTGTTTCTAGAGGAGTGGTTGTGGTCATTATCCAATATCGATTAGGGTTGTTAGGTAAAGTGTTTTTTCATTTTTTTTCAAAATAGTTTTCAGGATTCTTTACAACGATGACAGATGATTTTCCTCCAAACTTGGGCTTATATGACATTGTAGGTTTGTTCAACTCTGTTATAAAAAGTGTACCGGGTGGGGGCGGGTCAAGGGAAGTAATTGCTTCCTCGTTCTCTGTTGTGATCCCCGATCGATCACTAGTTCCTCTTTGGAATTGAAGTGTTCCTCTTAGATTTTCCTGCAGGGTAAAATCTTTTAAACACAAAGGGTAATTAAACCCTTGCTGCCGGTGATGCATAATCCTTGGCAGCGCATCGGACCACTACACCATGGCGGTTACTGATTGACTCGTATTGAGTTTCGACCTTATAATAGTGCCAACCGCAATACTCTCTTCCACTAAATCAGACCTTACTCAAGCTTAAATAAAGAATCCAAGCTTTATAAATTCTAGTTAGAAGCATTAAAGTTTGTGAATGAAGAAATTTCAAATTTTGGTGGTGACCCAAATAAAATCACCATATCAGGCTCTTCAGCTGGTTCTTGTTATAGTGACATTCTATCTTATTCTACTCAAGCACAAGGTTAAATAAAAATTTAAAATCACACCACAAAAGCTTGAATTTAGGTCTCTTCAGTCAAGTTCTTATGGAATCTGGAACAGCATGGCTAATACTCAATGGAACCTATAGCACTGATTTGAGTCCTGTACGAGCTCAACAACTGTGCAATATTACAGAAAAAGATTGGAATGCTAAAAATTTTCCGAATTTAAAAGAATGCTTAGCCAATGTTGATTTAAATGAGTGCGCAGAATTGGACGCAGAAGTATTTTACAGGGACGTATGCACAACTGTTGCTAATGCTACAGCTAACGCTAATCACACGTGTACAAACACTCCCCCAAAATGCGCGAAAGCAAAATTTTTAAAAATCATAAGGGGGGACCATTATGTATTTTTTTGGCCTGGCTCGAGATGCGCGCGGGCCCATTTTTTGCTTGCGCACGGCCCCACCCAATTTGGGTGGGGTTTGGGGGAGGTTTGTACACGTGTGACGCTAATAGAGGTAGTTGTGCATACTAGCTTAGCGTTAGCATTAGCTAATGCTACAGCTAACGCTAATAGCGGTAGTTGTGCATACAAGATGCAACTATTAGTGTTAGCTGCAGCTATTAGCAATAGCAACAGTTGTGCATATGGCCCACAGTCAAACTGCACAATTGTATTTTCCGGGGGTCGTTATATTGAATTCAAGGGGGTGTCGTTATATGAAGGTTTGAATGTACAGACATTCAAACCTTCATATATTTTTGCATTATAGACATTAAAAAAAACTCGTTTTTGTATTAAATTTTAAAACAAGTAAAAGTTGAGTGAGCCAAAATTGTCTAATTAAAAAGATTTTAGGGATTTAGGGTGTAGGATAAAATATTATATTGTTAATAAAAAAAAGTTTAGGTTTTTAATAAAGATTTAAGTGGAGGATGGCAAGTGATCCCTGGGGACGAAATTCTTCCTGATTGGCCTCAAAATTTATGGCAAAATAGGAAGAATATTCCTGTTTTGACTGGGATAAATAAAGAAGAATACGCCATTTTTGGTAAGGAACACTAAAGCCTAACAACTAGTCAATCCAGGGCAGGGTAGAGTTTTGTCAGGGTTGTCAGGGTCAGTGTTGGGGGTCAGAATTAAAATCAGACCAAAATAGGTTAGGGCCCGAGTTAGGGTCAGAGTCAGACCAGGGTCCGGGTTAGGATTAGGATCAGAATCAGGGTCAAGTTTAGGGTCAGAGATGAGTGGGGGTCAGAGTTGTGGATTGAGCCAGGGAAGTGCAATGCAATGCTGCGAATAGCAGGCAAGAGTATAATTATTTGTTAAATTTAGTTATATACGACTTTTTGTTGAACAATACTCAAATTAGCTCATATAATGAGGATTACTTTGACATACAATTCAAACAATCTTTTCAAAAATATGAAACTCCGAATCACGACGTTTTAAAATTATTAAAAGAAACTTATATTCCACCTGGTACTTCTAATAGAGATGAATTAGCATGGGCAAAAGGCTATTCTAATGTACGTTTTCAGCGCAAAAAATCTCATAAAAATCAATTTTTTAGGCGTGGACTGCTGGATTTTTTGCGGCATTTGATAGGAAAAATGTCGAATATTATTTGATGAAAAATAATTCAAACGTTTATATTTTTGAACATGCTCATAAGTCATACTTGGGACAGCCATTCGAAATTTCCGGATGGGATAGTAAGTAAAGATGACATACAACTAATTGCACTTTCCCATCAGGGTGGGCTTAAACCCTAACACGTCTGTTTCAAGCGGCAATAAGTCTGTGCCAACTTTTGTTTTTCGATCATTTTTGATACTCTGGGGTTTTCGGCTATGGGGAACTCGAATCCGATGGAATTATCAAGTTTTAACTTCAGGGGGTACCTCTACTGGGGGAGGGAGAGGGATAAAACGTCAAAAATTCAGGACTGTTCTTTGTAAGCAAAATCCCACAAAAGGTCTGTTCTTTGTAATCCATTTTTGACTATAATCCTGAGGTCTAGGACAAAAAATAACGACGGATTCGTGTTTAGCACCTAGAAGAACCCTAGGAATGTCGAAAATTTCGTTAAAAAACGAGTTTTATAGCGAAATATCAACATTTTAAACCTAGGGTACATCTTTGAGATCCCAATTTTTCGAAAAAGTCTGGATATTGACACGAAAACATGAGTTTCGCTCAACAAGACCAATTGGATCGAATTCAGCATACACTCTTACCCACTACTGAAAAAAAATTTCACCGAAAACGAACGAAAAATGCCGATTTTCGATATATTTTTTAGGCAGCAACAACTTATGTTACAGCCCAATAACATATACACGTTCCTTTCAAACTTAAGTAGATTTTTATTTTAAGCCCAATTTGAAAAATTCATCTTGGAGATTGTTGGGGAGACCCTCCTGCATAAAAATAAGGATGGGTTTATTATGGATCGTCTTTTAAGAAAGATATGGAATCCTTACTCTTTTTTTTGAAAACATGGTCGATTTTCTGCCAGGGTGACCATGTTTCAAAAAGCATCAAGTTTTTTATTTTAAATCCAATTTAAAAAATTCGTCTTATAGATTGTCGGGGAGACCCTCCTGCACAAAAATAAGCATGGGTTTTTTGTGAATCGTCGTTTTAAGACAGATATGGAATCCTTACTCTTTTTTTGAAAACATGGTCAATTTTCTCCAGGGTGACCATGTTTCAAAAAGCATCAAGTTTTTTATTTTGAACCCAATTTAAAAAATTCGTCTTATAGATTGTCGGGGAGACCCTCCTGCATAAAAATAAGGATGGGTTTATTATGGATCGTCGTTTTGAGAAAAATATGAAATCTTTACTCTTTTTTTATTGAAAAAATGACCGATTTTCTGCCATGGTGACCATGTTTCAAAAAGCATCAGGTTTTTTATTTTAAACCCAATTTAAAAAATTCGTCTTATAGATTGTCGGGGAGGCCCTCCTGCACAAAAATAAGCATGGGTTTTTTGTGAATCGTCGTTTTGAGAAAAATATGAAATCCTTACTCTTTTTTGTTGTTGAAAAAATGACCGATTTTCTCCAGGGTGACCATGTTTCAAAAAGCATCAAGTTTTTTATTTTGAACCCAATTTAAAAAATTCGTCTTATAGATTGTCGGGGAGACCCTCCTGCATAAAAATAAGGATGGGTTTATTATGGATCGTCGTTTTGAGAAAAATATGAAATCTTTACTCTTTTTTTATTGAAAAAATGACCGATTTTCTGCCTAGGGTGACCATGTTTCAAAAAGCATAAGGTTTTTTATTTTAAATTCAATTTAAAAAATTCGTCTTATAGATTGTCGGGGAGGCCCTCCTGCACAAAAATAAGGATGGGTTTTTTTGTGAATCGTCGTTTTAAGAAAGATATGTAATCCTTAAGTTTGAAAAACAACTCATTTTTGGCAGAAAATTTATAGGTATTTTTCCGATATGTCGGCACACACTTTTTGCCGCTTTTCTATGGGTTGAAACATACGTGTTCTTAAAAAATCAAAAACTCTTGAAAAAAACAAAAAATTTAGAAAAATCAACATCATCCGGGTGCGATAAACTTCTCATAGACCTTTATCGAAATGGAAATGCTTGGACCTGGTCAAACGGAGATCAAGGAGGTTATCGGAACTTCGAGACAGGTCTGACTTTTTCTTTATTTTTTTTCAAAATTTTTAGGCTATCCAAACGCCGATCCTACTCAAAACTGTGTGGCTTTCGATGCTTCAACTGGTGGTTGGAAGAACATCGATTGTGATCTGTCCAATTGTTTTATTTGTCAACAATATATTCCATAAAAAATAATTTATTGAAAAATATCTGATTTTAAAAAATCACAAACTAGGAATTTTTAAAAAAAAATCTCGATTCAATCTTCTAATCATGCCATTGCATTCGAAGGACTCGATGAAGGAACGAATACATGTCGACAATCTCGGCGATCTAAAGAATTTCATAGATTTTTGACATCAAAAAGAAGCCTACCAATTTCGAGGTCGGTTTTCCAGCTCCATGACCAGCACGAACCTCAACTCGGGCTAATTTTTTCAGCAAAAATTGTAATTTTCTGAACATTTTTTTAAAAAATTTTTCGTCTGTGAGCTGGTTTTTTCTTTTGTGTAAGGATTTTCAACAAAAATGTCAAAAATTTTCCATTTTTCAGCAAAAATTGTAATTCTCTGAGCATTTTCAGCTTAAAAACAAGCATTTTCCAAAAAATTTTTCGCCTGCGGCGCTGGATTTTTTTAAATACAAAGAATTTAACACTAAAATTTTTCATCTTTGATTTTCTATATAAAATGATCAAAATTTACTATTTTTTCACCAAAAAATGACCAATTTTTTCAAAAAATGTCAAAAATTTTCCATTTTTTTCACCGAAATGTAAATTTCTGAACATTTTCAGCTTAAAAACAAATATTTTTCAAAAAATTTTCGCTGTTTTTTGCTTTTATATAAGGGTTTTTAACAAAAATAAATTTTTGTAAAAAAATTGACTTGGTCCACGCTTATGTTTTTGTTATATTTTTTAAAAAATTGCTGAAAAAAAATGATTTCGGGGTTCGACCCAAAATTTATCCTCCCCCTAAAAAAACTGGATACGGCACTTGAACAAAACAGACAAATTTTAAAATCGGTTTGAACCGAAAAAAATTCATGATTCGAATTTTCGACCAAAAATACATGAATAATCCAGAACTATAATTGTTTCATTCATATAATGTCAAAAATAAACAAGTTTTAAAAATATATATAAGCGTAATTAACACTCGGGTGGTTGTTCAATCTGTTGGTACATTTTAGTAGATTTTTGCATGCTGAACAAAACGCAAAAAAAAAATTTTTGAAAAAAAGTGCTCCTGAAGGGGTCTACGACTCAATTTGTATGACATACCATGTTTTGGTCATGTATTTACTATTTCAATCCTAATTTTTTGTAGGAATTGTTTTAGAAAATGTATAACCACTCATTGGAAAGCTGGACTCCTGCGCTACAAGATGCTATATTAACTTTATACAAGTTTTCGTTTCATTACTTAGAAAAATTCAAATCTCCGACAAGGTCTATAATTGAAAAAATCATCAATTTAAAAATAATGATTTTTGACATCGTTACGATGATTTCTGGATTTTACGAAGAATTAAAAAATGAAGCCTGTTATCCAAGCTTTCAATTAGTACCAAGATCAAGTCATAGAACTTTATCTATGCCAAGATATGACCCAAAATATGAAGCAGAGTGATGCAAAATTTTGACAAATTTATCTAAAAAAGATGAAAAATGCTTATTTTATGATGAAATTGCCATCATTTTTTAATTTGATTTTGTTTTTATATAACAAATATCATAAATTGAGCCCAAAAGAAACACAATTATGCATTAGAAGTGATGTGCAACCTTAAAAAATGCCCATTTTGGCCTCTAGGAAATTTGCACCTTCCGCAGGTTTTTTACACTTTAGTATTTTGGGCATGACTCTTGATGGTTAAATCAAATTTCGATGATCTTGATGGAGTTTGAAAGCTGGGAACACGGGCTACATCTTTCTTATAGAGTATATGGGGTCATGTAATAGAAAAAGTGGTCGAAAAATTAGGTTTTTCTCAAAAACCCAGGTTCCCGGCAGGGCCAAAAATTCAAAGAAATGGCTCTAGTCGAAAATTTTGTTCCCACCAATTTCTCCATTCGGCCCTAAAAATTATCTACAACACCCCTACTTTGTTTTATGCTTGGTCCTGTCCCAATTCTTGATGGATCAGCCAGTCTCCTTCTCTTGAAATTAACTAGAAAGGTATATAGTTGCGATATTGGCTGTAAATAAGTTGTTGCCGCCCAAAAAATATATAGAAAATCAGCATTTTTCGCTCGTTTTCGATGAATTTTTTTTTTCAGTAGTGGATATGAGTATATGGTGAATACGATCCAATCGGTCTTTTTCAGCGAAACTCATGTTTTCGTGTCAATATCCAAACTTTTTCAAAAAATCGGTGTTTTTCAATGTTGCAAATGAATTTAAAAATTTCGATATTTGGTTATAGAAGTCAATTTTTGACGAAATTTTCGAGCCTACTAGGGTTTTCCTAGTCGGGGAATCGATTGCGCGCATTTTCGAGGCATGAAAAAATTTCTCTAACCCTGATTCAAGGAATACAAATTTTTAAGCCATTCTAGGGGCATAAAAAACCCTGCCGGGAACCTGGGTTTTTGAGAAAAACCTAAAAATGGATTTTCCTGAAAATGGATTTTGGAAACTGATTTTTGAATTAAACCGATCGAAACCCTGCTCGCATCTCAAAACACCAGAAAATACCGTCGTAACAAACAGGCATTCTACTGTTATCATTTAACAAAGAATAACCAAAAATACTTTTATATGTATAGTTTTGTTAAATTCGATAGGATTATGTTCGTAATGTATCTTCACGTGTATGATTAGCTCATCATTTAACCCTCCGACGACTACGCAAAAAATTGAAAAATTAAAAAATTCATATCTCAGTCATTTTAAAAGATTTTTTCATGGGCTCTTTTTTATTAATGGACCCATAGGTTAAATATTATTTTCCGTATAAATTTGAAATAATACTCATGCGGGAAGTATCTTTTTCTGAAAATCGATAATTCTCATTTTTTATTAAAAAGTTCGTAACTTTTTTATTTTAGAGAATTTTGCTTTGGAACCCAGTACAGTAAACGTTCGATAAGCGGGCCCCCCTCAAAAATTCGATAAGCGGGCCACCCTAGCAAAGAAACTTAATCTAATCGAAGACGCGGAAAGGACTACGACCGCTGATAACGGTCAGTTGGCTAGGCTATACAATATCGGCTATGGTCCAGCTCGTAACACCAAATTCAGACCCGAAATTCGCATAATTGTTTTAATCAATTTTGGGCCCCTCTGATAGTAATTTTAGGCGCAGAATCCGAAAAAACTATTAATTTTTTATGAAAAATTTTAAGGGGTCAAAACAGGGGGTACCCCCTATTTTTGAAAAAAATTTTAAAAATTGATATGGGTATCATTTAGGGATAATTTTTTGCATAGAATTCAGTGAAACTGTCTATCTTGCAATCAAAAAGGTTGATATACATTTCGAAAGTGATTTAGACTCCTTGTAATATTTCGAAAGTTAACATTTCGATGTAAATAAAAAAAGTCCGGGGCGATGGCCAAGTGGTCCAAAGCGCAGCCCATCTGATCTGGCAAGATAAGCAACATGGGCCCGCAGGTTCGATCCCACTAGAGCAAAAAAATTTTATATTTTTTTATCACTTCCGAAATGTTAACTTTCGAAATGTGTCCTGAACTTCCGAAACGTTTACTTTCGAAATGTATATCAACCATCAAAAATACACAAATTTCAACAAAAAAAAAGCAAAATAGGCTTTCAGGATTTTTTAAAGGGGGAGGGCCGTTTATTGGGAGTTATCGTCAAAAAAAATTTTTTCTAAAAATGACCCTATTACCCCTAATTTTATGCGGGGAATCGAATGCGCGCATTCCCGAACCTTGAAAACGCTTCCCTGACCCTGATTCAGGGAACAAATTTGGCAAAAAATGCGATTTTCGGCCAACAACTGCCATATTTGATGTCTAGATGTCGTTTTTATGCTTCGAAAACGTGCGCAATCGATTCACTGCATCAAACTACGTAGGAAAAATTGTTTTTCCCTTGAAAAAATAGAATTTTTCAGATTTTCGTGGCAGTATTCGCAGGTGGAGGGCCGTTTATTGGGAGTTATCGTCAAAAACAATTTTTTCTAAAAATGACCCTATTATCCCTAATTTTATGCGGGGAATCGATTGCGCGCATTTTTAACATGTGAAAACGCTTTTCTGACCCTGATTCAGGGAAAAAGTTAGTTTTTGGCGCGAAACTTTCCAACTCGCACATATTTTTGATGAGATTGTTAATTTTGATGATTTGTATGAAAATAATGTTGACGATGAATAAATTGTTACTTTTTTAGAATCTAGAAGTTGCACGCAAAAAAAAGAAATTGAAAAATGCGCGCAATCGACTCCCCGCATAAAATTAGGGGTAATAAGGTCATTTTTAGAAAAAATTGTTTTTGACGATAACTCCCAATAAACGGCCCTCCCCCTGCGAATACTGCCACGAAAATCTGAAAAATTCTATTTTTTCAAGGGAAAACCAATTTTTCCTACGTAGTTTGATGCCGAGAATCGATTGCGCACGTTTTCGAAGCATAAAAACGACATCTAGACATCAAATATGGCAATTGTTGGCCGAAAATCGCATTTTTTGCCAAATTTGTTCCCTGAATCAGGGTCAGGGAAGCGTTTTCAAGGTTCGGGAATGCGCGCATTCGATTCCCCGCATAAAATTAGGGGTAATAGGGTCATTTTTAGAAAAAATTTTTTTTGACGATAACTCCCAATAAACGGCCCTCCCCCTTTAATATCGTCAAAATCCGATTACAAAAAACCTGCGAAAACCTGTCCTAAAAAAGCTAACTTTTTATTCTGAGATCAAAAATCTAAAAACTTCACTAAACACGCTTACCATCAAATACAAAATTATACTATGAAGGAATTTTGTCTAGAAATTGTCTTTGTCCATAAAGGAAGAATTTGCTTTAAAAAATTGAATCAAAATAGGATATATCCAGGCACGTAGCGAGGGGGCAATCTGGGCAATTGCCCCCCAAACCTGGAAAAATGAAAAAATTTTCCTAATGGTCCCTCTCCATTTTTTTCCCAAAAATTTTTCACACCAAAAAAAATGTCCAAAATTTGCCATTTGTCAACAAAATTTTCAGATTTTCCAACAAAAATGTTCATTTTTCAACAAAAATCATAATTTTCGTAGCATTTTCAGCTTAAATACAAGCATTTTACAAATAAAATTTTTTTATAAACTTAAGGGTTCCCCTTATGATTTTCATCAAATTTTGACCAAAAATTTTTTAAAAGTATTAGGGGAGCTCTTTGGTAAAATTACCCCTCTGAAATGAAATTCTCACTACGTGCCTATATCATTAGTAAAAAATAGTTTGTATATAATTTTTATAAAATAAATTGAAAGAAATATTGAAAATTAGTGTTTCGCTGTACCCTTTTCAGCCTATTCGAGGGGGGGGGTGGGCAATTTCCTGTTCTCTCCCTTCCTACGTCACTGATCCCGATCTGGAAAAAATTCCAAACTCCACCACATGGACAGCAACTACAATCTATTGTTGAAGCTGTCAAAGTACAAGATCCTGAACAGCTATCTAAAATTTTACAAAATTTTTATCTTTTACAAAATTAAGTAAATCACACTCACTTGTGGAACAATATTTCCTGCACTGATTACCAGTGCAAACATAACCCGAAGGACATTCACCATTTACGCATGCACCGAGTGCTCCACAAACCCCACAGCATTCTCCATTGACACAGACCGAGTTCGTTGGACATTGGTCACCAGTTGAACAAGGACCTAAAGAAACACAGGCTGGGACTTGGCAGCATTCGATCAGATCAACCACCACAAAGAGGAAGCCGTCCTCCACCACCAGGAAGAATTTCTCAAAGACCACCGGTAGTTGCAAAAGGTTGAAGCTTTATCTTTAATGTTTTTGATTAAAATATGTTATACAGGGTGAGTCAAAAAGGGGCAATTCTTGTGATTTTTGGGACTCGAAAATTTATTTTTTCTTCATAACTAAATTTTTTCACAAAAATTGATGTTCTACAAATTTATCTGTCGTGAGCCCTTGAAAAATTTTGTTCACTTTTTGCGAAAAATTTCCTTTATATATAAAAAATTCCAGGATCAAAAAATTACCCTTTCTTTAATTATCCTGTATAATTATTCCAATAACAAATATTAAATTTTTATATTTTTTAAATGATACATGGTTATTATTTAAAATTATATCAAATGAATAAATTTTTTAACACTTATTATATGACTTTTTTAAAATTCAGATGGATAGAAGTTTCAGTTTTGTTATTATCCCGTTATTCGCCTGATCAATTGTTTCGGTTCCGTTAAGCTTCAGTTAAAGATAAAGCTTCAACCTTTTGCAACTACCGGTGGTCTTTGAGAAATTCTTCCTGGTGGTGGAGGACGGCTTCCTCTTTGTGGTGGTTGATCTGATCCATTTGGAGATGATGGATGAGAGCCATGTGGAGGAAGTGTATGAGAACCATGTGGAGATGGTGGATGAGAGCCATGTAGAGATGCTGGATGAGAGCCATTTCGTGGTGGTGGATGAGAGCCATGTGGAGGAAGTGTATGAGAGCCATGTGGAGGTGGTGGATGAGAGCCATGTGAGGGAATTGGATGAGAGCCATTTCGTGGTGGTGGATGAGAGCCATGTGGAGGAGGTGATGAGCCATGTGAAGGTGGTGAATAAGGGCCATTTTGTGGTGGTGGATGAGAGCCATGTGGAAGTGGTGATGAGCCACGTGGAGGTGGTGGATGAGAGCCATTTCGTGGTGGTGGACGGCTTCGTCCTAGTGGTGGTTGTTGTGAACCATTTTGAGGAGGTGGTCTCGATCCATTTCGTGGTGGTGGACGACTACCGACAGGACCACCAGAATGTGTCTGTGCAAGCGCTACTGCCAAGAGGCAAATACCAAGAAGAACAAAATTCTTCATTTTTTGTTTCGTCGAATATATTACCTAAAAGTATATTTTTATATTTCGAATGTATGAAGAAGTTTTCCAAAAAATCTCAAAAAATTGATCAGCCCGAGTGAGGGTCGGATCCAGAAAAGTAGGGAAGGGGTACTAACCAAAAAGAATAAAATTAACTAAAATTGATACATTTTCACAAAATAGGTCATTTTTATATGATTTTTTTAACATCCTGAAACTAATCTCTGATGATAATAAACAGGCCTACAGTGGGCGTATAAATGTATATGCGACTAACAAATTAAGCTGAAATAATAATAGGATACGACGTATATGACATATTTCACAAATTTAAACAATAGATTTTTGCGGGGTATTTTGTGATATTTTGGCTATGCCATGTTCAAATACCAAGAAGAACATTTATTTTGTAAAAACTAAATTGATCATTGATGATGATCCAGCAGAAGCCGCCCAGGCTACAGCTGATGCAATCAAAAAATTAGCTGCAGATTTGGATTATCCATTGTGCGATGTTCAACAATAATAATTTTCAAATTTATGTAATAAAAAGTATTTATTTAAAAAAAACACCATTTTGGGTTCAGAACCCGGTGGGTGAAGTGCTATACTATAAAGTATAAAGTTCTGATTCAGAGTTTGTATTTGAACCCGTTGGGAAAAGTCAGAGAGTTAGATGAGGTTCTAATAATTTATTCGGTTAATGTTGCAATGCAATCGGCTTCATATGTTCATCGGTTTCATATGTTTCATTATCTTACAGCAGCGCATGTCAATGGACCTGGTGGTTCATCTATAGTATTTGCTGGCTAAAATTACAAAATTTATTATTATTGGCAAAATGAGGGTCTGAAAGAGCAGGACTTGTTAGTCTAGTCCAAAATTTTTCAAAATTCAAAATCTGAGATTTTGAGGTCAAATATATTCCTTACTAGAGGTCCACAAATGTGCTGTCCTCTGACAGCCATAGCTTTGTATGTTCCACAGCATGACATTCTGGGATAAGTGCAAGGTTTAGTAGCACAAGGCGTATACATTGTCGAATCACCACTAAAAATTTTTGTTTTTCCATCATGCGAATTTTTGGCTCCTTACGTGCATGGGCATCCATTAGTCGTTGTCATACAAGTTCTAGTTCGTGTTATGACACCACACGATCCACATGTGTCATTACAAGCCGATGGTGAACTCCATGTTGACCAGACACCTTCTGATGGACAACATCCAGTTGGTAGACAACCAGAAGTCACCGGGGTTAGATCGGCATAACTTGGCTGAAGTTGATTTGTATACAAATTTTGGAAAAATATTGTTCTTACTTGTGGCCCGCAGATAATTGCACCATTGACCGACATTGCTGTCATACTATTGCAGCACGAATTTCTGGGGTATTGGCACGGAACAATGTTACAATATATTGTTCGTGTAGTTGATCCCGTACATGGGCAGTTACTAGATGCAGATGTACAAGTTCTTGTTTGCTGGATGGTACCACATGAGCCACATACGTCAGTACAGGTGCCAGTACTGGCCCATTCACTCCATGTGCCACCTACTAAGCAGCAATTGCAGGATGTTGGTGGGGCATCGGTTGGTGATGCTGGCTAAAATGTGAAAATCATTTTCCACCCCTTGTCTAAGCCAATCCTTGTCGTTTTGCCCTCTAGTTCATATGAACAAGTGTTCTTTTTAACGCAAGAGTTAAAAAATTGCTTACGATAGGTCCGCATTGAATATTTTCATTATATACACCAGCTGAATATGGTGAACAGCAAGAATGTTTGGGGTATACACATGGAGTAAGACCACATGATGTTGTTAATGTTGATGCTCCCCTAAAATTTGCATGTCCTACCTTCACAATTTTTATACTTACGTGCAAGGGCAACTGGGTGTTGTGCATGTTCTAGTTTGAGTTGACACTCCACACGCTCCACAAGTATCGTTACAAGCCGAAGGTGAACTCCATGCACTCCAGACACCAGTTACTGTACAAGATTGTTCTTCAGAAGTTGGACCTTCACAAGGACATTGACAAGCGTCTGAGGCACATATTCGATTTCTGGTGATTGTACCACATGTGTTGCATGCGGCGCCTGAACAGGTTGACCAGCTCGACCATTCATTCCAAACTCCACCACATGGACAGCAACTACAATCTATTGTTGAAGCTGTCAAAGTACAAGATCCTGAACAGCTATCTAAAATTTTACAAAATTTTTATCTTTTACAAAATTAAGTAAATCACACTCACTTGTGGAACAATATTTCCTGCACTGATTACCAGTGCAAACATAACCCGAAGGACATTCACCATTTACGCATGCACCGAGTGCTCCACAAACCCCACAGCATTCTCCATTGACACAGACCGAGTTCGTTGGACATTGGTCACCAGTTGAACAAGGACCTAAAGAAACACAGGCTGGGACTTGGCAGCATTCGCCAGAAAGACAGGTTTGTCCAGTTGGGCAAGAGGTGCCACCAGGACCGATGCAAGGTCCGGTTGCCTTGCAGTTGTCTTTGCAACATTCTCCACTAGAGCTGCAAGTGTAGCCTGATTGACAGGTATTTCCAGGATTGCATGGACCGATGCATTGGGCTAAAACAAATGGCTAGAATTTGAAATTCCAGTGAAAATTACATCTCGACAAAGCCATGCATCCACACAATACAGCAGCGACCAAAACCTGATACATTTTGTTCAAATAGAGTATAAAACTTGATGATAATTACCATTCTGATGGCTTTTATATGATCTCAGTGTCCCTGCTCAAACTATACTTTTGCTAATTAAAATAATTGTTCGAGTTGGTTAAGGATAAACTTCATTAAATGGCCAAAATCCGCAACATAATCTAGATAGATGACTAACATGCAGTGATAATTAGTAAGATTTTCGAATCAAATTTTTAAATAAATTTCGTAAAAATTTCATCATATATACAACCAACTTGCTATTCGTTTATGCAACTCCGCATGATTCATCTCGATCATGAATCATGTCGAATTTAAGCAATAAATATCGAAATTTTTAAAATTAATGATGCCACGCCTTATTAATACATGAAACATTTAAATAAATAATCAAATTTTACAAAAAAAGATTGAAACAATATTATTGATAGACAATTTTACTAATTATCACTACATGTTAGTCATCTGTCTAGATTATGTTGCAGATTTTGGCCATTTAATGAAGTTTATCCCTAAACAGCTCGAACAATTATTTTAATTGGCAAAAGTATAGTTTGAGCAGGGACACTGAGATCATATAAAGCCATCAGAACGGTAATTATCATTAAGTTTTATACTCTATTTGAACAAAATGTATCATTAAAAAGCTTTCGCCCGGCTGGGATTCGAACCCGCCCCTTTATGACCAAAAAGCGAGAGCCATACCACTCGGCTATGGAGGTCGGTTTCGCCGGGAAATTTTAAACGGGTGATTAACCGACCTTCATAGCCGAGTGGTATGGCTCTCGCTTTTTGCTCATAAAAGAGTGGGTTCTAATCCCAGCCCAGACTAAAACTTTTTTTAGGTTTCATCACCCTGTATTTTTCCCCGAAATCGATCATTCTCATTTTTCATTAAAAATTCATAACTTTTTTATTTTATAGAATTTTGCCTTGGAGCCCAGTATTAAAAATTAGTGTAGACCTTGAGCTACAACTTTGCTTTTGACCACAAGTATGTTTCAACCCATAGAGAAATAGCAAAAAGTGTGTGTCGACATATCGGAAAAACGCCTATAAATTTTCTGCCAAAAATGAGGTGTTTTTCAAACTTAAGGGTTCCATATCTTTCTTAAAACGACGATTCACGGAAAATCCATTCTTATTGTTATGCAGGAGGGTCTCCTCGACTACCTACAAGACGAATTTTTTAAATTGGGCTTAAAATAAAAAACTAGATAGGTTGAAAAGGAACGTGCATATGTTATTGTCCTGTTTAAAATAATTAAATAAAGTTTGCAATTTTATTGATTATTATTGATTTTCGGTTTCTCTTCTAACGAGACCATTCATCTATCTAAAAATCAGGCTTTCCAAATTCCCATTCCACATTTTTTTGCCAAAAATAGTCCCCTAAAGAACATTTCTACTCGGAAAGTTTCCGTTTTTGATGATATTATAAAAATTCATGAAAAGTGGAGAATTTTTTGATTTACAGTAAATTCTGAATCGTTAACGTTGTCTAGATAAGTGCGCGAAAGTTTACAATTGTTTATTACAACGAAAACATGTATATCAATATCCACGGCGCACCAAAGAGGAAAAAGGTGGAAGCAAGGGTAAGAAATAAAAAATGTCGCCAATCGACTCAGTTCACCGAGTGCTTCGAAACTAGTACCATATCATAGGATAAATTTTTTAAAGGACTGGTCCTTAAAAAAAAAGAAAAAATTTTTTGCAAGACCTCCCCCCATCGACCCTTCTCCCTAATCCACTGGAAGAAAAGAGAAAACGAAACAAGGAGCAGTAAAAATAACTGAAACTTAACGGAACTGAAACAATTGATCAGGCGCACAACGGGATAATAACAAAACTGCTACTTATATCCATCTGAATTTTAAAAAAAAGTCATATAAGTGTTAAAAAATTTATTCATTTGATATATTTTTAAATAATAACCATGTATCATATAAAAATTTAACGATTGTTATTGGAGTAATTATACAGGGTGAGTAAAAAAGGGCAATTTTTATCCTGGAAATTTTTTATAGCGAAAATTTTTCACAAAAAGTGATTTTCTACAAGGTTGTTCAAGAAATCATAACGACAACTTTGTAGAACATCATTTAAAAAAAATTTAGTTATGAAGAAAAAATCAATTTTCAAGTCCCAAAAATCACAAAAATGCCCCTTGATACACCCTATATAAAACATTTTAATCAACAAAATTAGGGATAAAACTTCAATATCTTGCAGCTGCCGCTGGTCTTTGAGAAACGCTTTTTGGTGGTAGAGAGCGACTGCCACCTTGTGGTGGTTGTTGAGATCCCTTTGGTGGTGGACGAGAGCCACGTGGAGGAGGTGATGAGCCACGTGGAGGTGGTGGATGTGAGCCATGTGGAAGTGATGGAAGAGAGCCATTTTGAGGTAGTGGATGAGAGCCACGTGGAGAAGGTGATGAGCCACGTGGAGATGGTGGATGAGAGCCATTTCGTGGTGGTGGATGAGAGCCACGTGGAGAAGGTGATGAGCCACGTGGAGGTGGTGGATGAGAGTCGTTTCGTGGTGGTGGATGAGAGCCATTTCGTGGTGGTGAATGAGAGCCATTTTGAGGTAGTGGATGAGAGCCACGTGGAGGAGGTGATGAGCCACGTGGAGGTGGTGGATGTGAGCCATTTCGTGGTGGTGGATGAGAGCCATGTGGAAGTGATGGAAGAGAGCCATTTTGAGATAGTGGATGAGAGTCACGTGGAGCAGGTGACGAGCCACGTGGAGGTGGTGGATGAGAGCCGTTTCGTGGTGGTGGATGAGAGCCATGTGGAAGTGACGGAAGAGAGCCATTTTGAGGTGGTGGATGAGAGCCATGTGGAGGAGGTGATGAGCCACGTGGAGGTGGTGGATGAGAGCCATTTCGTGGTGGTGGACGACTACCGACAGGACCACCAGAATGTGTCTGTGCAAGTGCTACTGCCAAGAGGCAAATACCAAGAAGAACAAAATTCTTCATTTTTTGTTTCGTCGAATATATTACCTAAAAGTACATTTTTATATTTCGAATGTATTAAGAAGTTTTCTAAAAAATCTCAAAAAATTGATCAGCACGAGTGAGGGTCGGATCCAGTGGAGTAATGAAGGGGTACCAGGAGCACATTACAACGCGGCAAAACAATTGATTTTATGGAAGCGCCCTCCTCTAGTCGACCCTCTCACAACACCATTGATATAGGATCACTTTAAAGCATCGGCTCTGAAAGAATCGAGCTTCCGGACCGACAAACTTTTTGATAATCGCGTTTGAAGTTAGCGATTTTTGAGTTGCAATTTTGAATTTAAAAAATTTTTAAATTCCCGTCAAAATTGAAAATCAGGGATTGGCGGGAAATTCAAATTCAAAATCGCAACTCAAAAATCGTTAACTTCAAACGCGATTATCTCGACAACTATAACGATTCAGAATTTACTGTAAAAACAAAAAATGCTCCATTTTTCATGAATTTTCCGAATATATAAAAATTATGGCAAATTTCGCTAATCTAAAGAATTTTCAATTTTTGACCTCCTTCAGCACCATCATCTTAAAAGGCTCGAGTGGACCCCTAAGCACTGAAATTTTAAATTTTTTATTACTTAGTTTTGTTGAGCTAGTCGAGAGGTTTGATATATGCAAAAATTAGAATGTACTGGAATTCTCTTGCTGAAATAGATCAATTTTTATGAAAATTTGGGGGTTCCCACAGGTATAAAAATGTATAGGCATACTCCTTCAAACCTAACCAGAAAACTTTCCTGAAGCCCACCGACTATGGAAACAGTGTTGTTCCCTAATACTCGAGGAACCAATCCTTCTGTCTTTTTATCGGGAAAGAAGAAAATCAAACATCCCCAGTCAAGCCTAACATAGAAATAAAATAACCAAAAAGAATAAAATTAACTAAAACTGATACATTTTCAAAAAATAGGTCATTTTTATATGATTTTTTTAACTTCCTGAAACGAATTCTTCTGCTCTGACGTTAATAAACTGGCCTACAGTGGGCGTATAAGTGCATAGGCGACTAAAAAATAAAGCTGAAATAATAATAGGATACGACGTATATGACATATTTCACAAATTTAAACAATAGATTTTTGAGGAGTATCTTGTGATATTTTGGCTATGCCATTTAATGTTAGATTTTATGTAGAGTCAAACATATATTACATGTGTAAATAGAAAAGCAAAAAGAGCCCAATTTGGTTTTTTCCAGATCGGGATCAGTGACGTAGGAAGGGAGAGAACAGGAAATTGCCCACCCCCCTCCCCCTCGAATAGGCTGAAAAGGGTACATCGAAACACTAATTTTCAATATTTCTTTCAGTTTATTTTGTAAAAATTATATACAAACTATTTTTTACTAATGATATAGGCACGTAGTGAGAATTTCATTTCAGAGGGATAATTTTACCAAAGAGCTCCCCCTAATGCTTTTAAAAAATTTTTGGTCAAAATTTGATGAAAATCATAAAGGGGACCCTTAAGTTTATAAAAAAATTTTATTTGTAAAATGCTTGTATTTAAGCTGAAAATGCTACGAAAATTATGATTTTTGTTGAAAAATGAACATTTTTGTTGGAAAATCTGAAAATTTTGTTGAAAAATGGCAAATTTTGGACATTTTTTTTGGTGTGAAAAATTTTTGGGAAAAAAATGAGGAGGGACCATTTTTTCATTTTTCCAGGTTTGGGGGGCAATTGCCCAAATTGCCCCCTCGCTACGTGCCTGGATATATCCTATTTTGATTCAATTTTTTAAAGCAAATTCTTCCTTTATGGACAAAGACAATTTCTAGACAAAATTCCTTCATAGTATAATTTTGTATTTGATGGTTAGTAAGCGTGTTTAGTGAAATTTTTAGATTTTTGATCTCAGAATAAAAAGTTAGCTTTTTTAGGACAGGTTTTCGCAGGTTTTTTGTAATCGGATTTTGACGATATTAAGAGGAGTTCTGACATCATATCTCTAAGAAGAATGAAGCTCGTCTGAATTAGAGACAGCTATTTTGAAAAAATCACCTCAAAAAAGGGAGTATAGGTGACCAATGGCAGATCCAGGGAACACATGTCATGGGGGAACAATAAGGAAACAGAATCAGAAAATATGTTCGAATGTTTGGGATAATAAGTTCACGCAGCCCCGACGGGCTGCATACCGTTTAATTTTTATACATCTGTTGTATCACACTCTCGAGCAGTTTTTAGGGGGTTAATTTTTTACAGAAAAATTTTTCGGAAAAATATAAACGCCATAAATTTTGTCTAAGTATGGGATTTAGAATGGATATAACTTGTAGGGGTTATCTTATAACCCCCTAAGAAAAAAAAATTAAAAATAGAAATTTTTTGAGTTTTGGTTGTTTTTTTTATTTTCAGCTCTAGAGAAAAATGATACACATGGATTTTGATAAAATATTTTTTAAAAGTTGCCCAAAGACCAATGTAAGCGCCTGACATTCCGCTTTTTCTGAAAAAATTCGTTTGGGGGGTTAAAAAATTAATTTTTTACACAAACCCCACATTTTTCAATGATAAAGGTGGTTTTTGGCACTTTTTCGATTAAAAATTTTCATACACATCGTTTTGGCTAATTTTTGGATATATTATGTTAAAAAATGTGCTAAACAAGATGGCATCAGAATTTATTTTTAAAAAATTCATTTAGGGGATCAAAAATTTAATTTTTTACAAAAATTGCCCCTATTTTCAATTCTCAAAATTATTTTCTGCTATTCTTTCGCTTAAAATACTCTCTTTTTTTATACACCGGGGTTTTCGACTATGGGGAACATGATGTAAGAATATTTGTGAATAAAACTTTTGTAAAAATTAAAAATTCAGTGGGTTACCCACTAAAATTTGAAATTTTGAGTTTTTTTGAGTTTCTATAGGGGGGGGGGGGCACACCACCTCCAAAGTTGGTTCACGATGAAAATGAAAAAAACGAATGGTAAATCGATAGATTCCACTATCCTGAGCAACTTTTATATTGGGTGTTTGGTCAGGCGATCGTTCATTCTCAAGTTCTGCTCAAAAATAGGTTTCCCTTTATAGGGGCTATTTTCGATAAATAGATATAAATCTATATCTTTAGTTATTTGCGCTACATTTCAAAACGTTGCCTACGTGGCCGAGTGGATAAAGAGTTATTTTTATGTCCACAAGGCCTCAGGTTTGAATTCATCATGAGTAAGCATCTTTTTGCATCTGGAATTAGATAATATTTTTTGAGTTTTTGGGGTCATTTTTTTCGCTTCAATGAGCGAATTGCGACTTCTGACCTA
>OZJO01001896.1:0-29747 GCA_900406225.1 Acrobeloides nanus
AATTAGGGTGGCTCTATCTTTATGATCGGCAGTGTATGTAAACGTATTTCAGAATTCACATAGAAGCTTTCAATAACGCCTTTGCAAAACTACTAGCTTTACTTCCGACCTTGCCAGCAGAGAAGAAACTTTCCAAAATCGAAATCTTACAACTCTCAATTGCCTATATCAGATATTGGCTTTCAGTTGGTTTCAGTCGAACAACTCCGGTGGGAGCGTGTCGACCCGTCGATGGGGTTTGCAATGGTTCTTTGGCTTTGATTGCATTTAAGTTCTATTTTTTTTATTACTTTTAACTAGAGTACTGTGTAACTTTATAACTTCATTGTTGAGATGCTTATAAGCCTGTAAGCTAGCCACTGAGATTTTTGAGGCATGTCTGTAATAATTCCAATAATGTAATGCCTTCTTTAATAAAATATATATATAAAGATATGCACTGCATTCTAAGTATCCCATTCAAATATACAAATAGGCTAATAACCTAATATAATTGATAATATTCGGATAGTCTTTTGATCACATTCGGGGCGAGGGGGTAAGACCCCCCTTACCTAAGGGGTATTTTTCCTGCGCTAGGGGGGGGGTCCATTTTGAGGAGGCATATGTGTAATCATTTTTATAGTCCATGGTTGCACGTCATAGCTTATAAGAGATTTTTAAATAATTTTCCGTTTCTATGAGAACATAATTTCCGGATTAGTAAAAAAATAAAGCGTAAATAAGAGTTTCCTCTATTATTAAAGTAATTGTTTTCTCTATTATTAAATCATTTTTATATCCAAGATACTCAGCATATTTCATTAATTTCGACGATAGACGGCTCAAATTATAGGTATTAAATAGGAGTAAATAATAGGCGGAAACGTTTTGTGTGCCGCTATTCATACGCCAGTGAACAAGAAATTTTTTAAGTTATTTTTTAATTATTGCCAGCAAATCGTAATATGGAAAGCGATATTTGTGTGTTCCAACAAAGTCTTATAACCTCTGATATCAATGTCCAACAAAGGAACAATCTTGCCTTGTTTCCATTGATCTATGGCGTTCCTTCGATTATTTTGTGCATTCTGGTAGTAAAACTGCTGTTGAGCAAGCATGGCAGACAAGAATTCAAAGGGCGTTTTTATTTATTTTATGCCATAACAATTATTTCGGTAGGTCATGGTGGGGCAATTTTTGGAACTGGTGTAGATCAGCGACCCCATTGAACGTGAATTTTTTCAAAAAAATTTTTTTCCGATTTTCTTGTAAAAACCGACTTTTTAGGGTAATTTCTAGGCGAAAAATCGATTGCGCGCATTTTCGAAGCGTGAAAAATTACATTTGACCCTGAAAATCAGGGTAGAACGCGAAAATTTTTCTGAACCGATGGGGGCGTAACACTGTAGATCAGCGACCCCATTGAATAGGGTTAAAAACTCAAAAAAAAATTTTTGATCTACAATGTTACGCCCCCATCGGTTCAGAAAAATTTTCGCGTTCTACCCTGATTTTCAGGGTCAAACTTAATTTTTCACGCTTCGAAAATGCGCGCAATCGATTTTTCGCCTAGAAATTACCCTAAAAAGTCGGTTTTTACAAGAAAATCGGAAAAAAAATTTTTTCGAAAAATTTCACGTTCAATGGGGTCGCTGATCTACACCAGTTCCCAATTTTTTTATGACACTCCAGTCTGAAATTTCTTTTATATAAATGAAACAAAAACGCTTCTCAGAGAGCGGTAAAAAAAGATCGGCAAAAAATTATTTGTACACCCACTACCTTTGGAGTGGGGATACAAAAGTACTTACTACTTTATAGGATGTTTGTTTTTGGATCACTTATTTTTACATACAACGTTTGTCTAGCGCCCCAATAGCGGACGCTTTATATTTATGGATACCTAAAGACGGCATTATTTTATCCATTTTGTACTTTTTTGTTTGTTATTTCGGCTTTACAATACACTTAAACTCGATTATATTGAGTTTCAACCGGCTAACTTTTTTGGTCTTTCCCTTCATTGATAAAAAGGTAAAATTTGAACGGATTGAGAAAAAAATACTGATTCACTTTTAGTTCTGGAAAAAGATGACAATCTACATTATAATATTTTATTTATTATTTCCTATTGTGTTTAGCTGGCAATTTCTTATATTAAATCAAGTTAGGAATTGTCGCGTCTTCAATTTTAATTCTACTGATGCATTCCATGTGTTCGCTTTTCAAAAACCTATATACTGGGTATGTTGTTGATTAAGGGTACACGGTCAGTCAGTTACAATCATATGAAAAAATGATATATTCGGAAAGATCATGAAAAATAGATCATTTTTTGTTTTTACGGCATCAATTGAATCGTTTTCCTCATCGAGATAAATGCATTTGAAAATATGAATTCGTGTACATGTTATCGTTGTAATAATCAAACTTTTTTGAATTTTTTGCGAAAAAATCGTGAAAAAATAGCATCAACCGACAAAAAATTTTATGCTGAATAAAGGTGTGTATGGGCGCACCAGAGTGATCTTCTACCCTCTTGTCACACGTGATATCATCTTTCCTTGTAGAGACATTGGGTGGCCAACCAATGTTTTCACTGATCTTCATGTATTGAGGTTGTTAATTGGTATTTAATTATTCAATTTGTAACTGATGAAACAGTTTAAGATTTGAAATAAGACGCACCTTTTATGAGAAATAGCGTTAGACCATGAGATATCCAAAATAATATCAGATTTCAATTTTAAGATAAATATATTCATCTCTGTTACATTTATTGGAATTGGGTCAGCAATTATAGGATTTGTGTTAAACTCTATAACAATTATGAATGTGTTAATAAAGCGATACAAGGGCTTACTCATACACGTTAATAATGAAAAACCGGAGATCAAGCTATTTATCATAGCGCTAATTATGTTTGTCTATGAATTCATTATTGGAATTATTTTTGTAAGACGTTTATGCATGATTAAAATAAGAGACTGGAAAATAATAAATACTAAAAACCTATTCCTGGTCCGTACGTAAGTGCGAGATCTCGGGAACGATAAATCGTGCGGTCTTTTTTAAAAGTTAGTAGATGGGGGTAAGTGTGCAAGAAACAAAAAAAATTTGGGGTACCCCTTAAAAAATTTTAAAAATTCAATTTTTAAGAGGCTTTTCATAGGGGGTGCCGTATCTCGGCTATTTTAGGTTTTATGGCGCTGATTTTTGTACTCGGGGTTTTCGACTATGGGGAACACGATGGTGATGTTTTTTTAAATTTGTAAAAAATTAGGGGTTAAAAATTCAAAAATATGTGAATTTCAAAAAGTTCTTCAAATTGGCTAATTTTTTATACTCGGGGTTTTCGACTACACCTTGGCGAAAATGATTTTTTTTAAATTTGTAAAAAATTATGGGTTACTTCGTAAAAATTGAAAAAATTCCTTATTCGATTTCAGTTATACATACAAGTCCTCTTTAAAAATTTGAACGGCCCTTCAGCGACTTTTTGTTGCCTATAATCTTTTTAGGCCGGAGAGTACATAACGATTCCAGGCAGTAATATTCGTACAATTTTGTTGGCAATTCAGCCATTTGTCGCTGATTTGGCTGCCCTGAGTCCATCTTGGATGCTATTCATTTCTAGTCGACGTATACGAGAAGCATTATTTGGAAAATACTTCGCACGTTCAAATCAAACTATAACTGTAACACCTGTTCATGTAATCTCTTCAAGTCTACGAGAATTTTAAATGTGATAAAGTGTTTTTTATCCTACTACAAGATGTCCCAAAAAAAAAGTGGAATTTTCGTGATTTTTTGTCATTTTTTCACTTTTGATAACTCTAAATCGGAAAATTGTTGGGGAAGCGAATGTTGAGAAGTGACCTTCCCTTGGGTGTGACTTTTTCTTGTACTAGTTTACTTTTTTTGTACTATATTCTGTTGTACTAGAATAAACAAGTTTGAAAGGCGGCCTGCCGGAATAAACAAGCTTGAAAGGCGTCCTTTCAAGCTTGACGTTTACGTATTCTCTTACGTATTGACATTAACGATTTTAAAACACAAACACGTTTAAAATTTTTATACAATTTTGTATGCCAAATATCTTTTCAGGGTTGTCGAATCGGAATTTACTTCCAAAGCAAAAAGTGGTTGTCCCAACGTGAACTTTCTTTTCCACTTTTGAACAAAAATTCGGTTCATAAAGGTGCACTGGTCCTTTAAAGGACCAGTCCAGTCAGTCACAATCATATGAAAAAAGATATATTCGGAAAGATCATGAAAAACTGAGCATTTTTTGTTTTTACGGGATCATCTGAATCGTTTTCCTCATCGAGATAAATGCATTTGAAAATATGAATTTGTGTACATGTTTTCGTTGTAATAATCAAACTTTTTGAATTTTTTGCGGAAAAATCGTGAAAAAATAGCATCAATCGACAGGGAATTTTATGTTGAACAACTTTGCTAATTGAAGTTTGCGTAAAAAATTATTTTCCCCGATCAAAAATGCAAAATAAATTTAAACTTTTGTATATTGAAACGAAAACCCTGCATGAATTTAAACTTATTTTGCATTTTTGATCGGAGAAAATAATTTTTTACGAAAACTTCAATTAGCAAAGTTGTTCAGCATAAAATTCTCTGTCGATTGATGTTATTTTTTCATGATTTTAAAGTAAAAAATTCAAAAAAGTTTGATTATTACAACGAAAACATGTACACGATTTCATATTTTCAAATGCAATCCTTAGTACCGAAATTTTATTCTTAGAAAGAATCCAGGTCTAAATAGTAAAAAAAGAATAGTATGGAATGCATTTAAAATATAAAGTTAAATATTTCTACGAGTCCATTTTCGAAGAAAACCATCCATAGCATTTTTAAAGTTAGCACCTCCATTTTTAATGTAAATGGCCTTTTGCATTTGGTGGAATTCTTTATTTCGCATCTAAATGCTTTCTTTCTTAAAAATTATTGATAAAAGATGGATATGAAAATCTAGAGTAAATCAAAAAATCCCTTAATCTGTCTTATTCCGTCCGTCCGTAATTCCACAAGACTTTTTTCTTCACTCCAATCGCATCAAAATTGATTCCAGTCGACTTATCTCGATGAGAGAAGTCGATCGAGTACCATATCATGGGGGTACCCGCGACCACGCAGGGATGCCACCTAAAAAAGGTGTTTTGGGTCAGGAATCCTCTCTTTATGGCACTCGTTTTACTCCTCTCACCGGGATAAGACGAACGGCATAAGTTGTTTTTAAAAATTAGATTCCCCGATCCCTATAGGAACCTATACCCCACATATATATAGGGCTTTTGGGTCGGGTACCTCCACGATATATATATCGTTTCCAATAAAAATCAATAACACTTACTTCTAGCTTTTTAATCAAGTCGACATAATAGTAACCTTGAATATTTTCTTGATAAAAGACTTCTCTTTTGAGTTCCTTGTACCCGGGTCTATCTTCGAAATTGAAAATTAAGCATTTTCGTATAAAATCTTTAGCCTCAATTGAACATTTCACTTTTTTTAGTAACGCTTCTAGCCAAATGCCATTATTTGATTTCAATTTTTGAATACCACACTGATATATGGTGACTGGATCTGGGTTATTCCGTTGATAGAATGAGTCTTTCTCCTCTTTCTTTTCCACTAAAGGATGTTGGCCGAGCACAAGTTCGAGCAACGTCATACCCAAACTCCATATATCAGATCGACAATCGTATTCCCCATTTTTATAGAGGTATTCAGGCGGCCAATAAAGCGGAGAACCTTTTGTATCTTTAAATTTTTCGCTAGTATTAGCCTCTCCAAAATCTCCTAATTTGACTTGAATGCTGTTCATGTTGATCAGAATATTTTTTGGCTTTATATCACGATGTTGAATATTCCGGTAATTGCAATAATCTAGCGCATTTATCATAGAGCTGGTGATATTTAGCAATAAAGATTCTAGGTATTTGCCAACCGACACATGAAAAAGATTTATAGTGGAGTCGAGATCCCTGTCCATGAGCTCCATGCAAAGATAAACACGTCCAAGGGTTGGCATAAAACCATAGACTTTGATGATATGTTCATTTTCTTTGACAGTATTCATCACCTCATATTCTTTTAGCAATTTTCGTTTTTTGAGAATTTTACCTTTATTAAGACTTTTTCTTAGACGACTTTTTCGCAGCTGAAGTACTTTTACAGCCATCTTTTTACCACAAATTACATATTTTCGAACTTCTTCTTGTTGAGAAGACTCGAGAGGATCGCCTTCATTTTGGGATAATTCTTGTAGCAAGGTTTCTGAACAAATGTCTAATGAATTTGATCCCATCTTTTTACTGAAATAAACATGAAATATTGTTTTCAAATTTTAAACAACAAAAATTGAATCTATCTTTTGGAAATAATCAGTACTTAAGTCCTTATCAATCATTCAAGAGATACCAAGAAAACAGGAAGCTACATCGACAGACAAAGAAGCAGAAGACCAAGAACTGCTCGCACACCGGCTAACAAACGAAAAATCAAGGGTAGAATCCAGCGAAGTCCGGGTAGCCGAAAGAATTCCACACGAAAAATGGCAAATGCGATAGGGGTTTCAAGACGGTCGGTTCAACGAATCTTGCATGATGATCTTGGAATGAAGACATGGAACGCTATCCCCCAGGACATCATTGATAAGGCAGTGGATGACTTCCGAAGCGCTTAAAGAAGTGTATGCAAGCTGGAGGCGGCCATTTTGAGAATAAATAGATAGTTCTTGTTGTTATTATTGTGTTTCGAATAAAATTTTATTAAATTATAAACAAAAACGCGTATAAACATAATATGGACCGAACTTTTGCGCCACCCTGTAATAGGAATAAAATTTATAACTTTATCGGAAATACATAATACATACAATTCGTCTTATTGACGGCCAATCAAAAAATTTATTTAAAAAAAACAAAATTACTTCATACAAAATTCAACTTACACAAATTCTATTAGTCAAGCGCCATATCTTGAAAAAATTTGCTTGTCGAATTTTTGGCTATATTAGAAATTGTATCTTCTATCACAGGATCTAATCTACCGTTATTTAAATTTTCCGTCAGAAGGTCACAGTTTCTTTCAATTTCATTACAACTTGCATTTTCTCGTTGTTGTTTCAACTCATCCAAATTTATGTTTTTTAAAATATTTTCCTCATTTCCATTATTTTTTACAGTGTCTAAATGATTGTCCATATGGTTAGCAGCGGTTTTGTTGATGTTTGTGCTCATATTCCCGGTAGCTTCAAAAATTTCTTTCCATTACGAAATTATAGCCTCTTTAAAATCTGTTCTACCACCCGAACTTTCCATCTTTCCTTGAAGATTCTTGGCTATATTCAAAATTTTTCCAACATAATTTTCAGCTTCTGATACGACTTCTGGTGAAGCTAGAGTTTTTGCTGTAAATTCATGTGATTGTAAATCGCTCATCGTTTTCTTATCGTCGCTAGATAAATCTTCTTGGTTAAGTATTGCATCGGTAGCGCTAGTTATCATGTCATTCACCATACGATGTGAAACATCTCCGACTTCGGATACCTGAGGATGTAGGGCCATATTTGAGCGAGAATCAATTTTTAATGCCAAAGCATGAGCCAGTTCGAATAAAATGTTGTTATTAGAAGTAGATTCTTGATTGGGATATTCAACACTTCCAATTTCATTGCCCATTTTATTGAAAATGGTTGAGAAAATCGAAAATTATTCAACAATAGAAAATTTTGGAGAATAGTTAAAAATTCGACCAGTATTTATCAATAAAACAGTCTTATCACTCAAAAAATATTATAAAAATTTCGAAATCGAGATGATTCACTTAAAATTGTAAAAAAAGAATCTTTCGAAGAAAATATCATACCAACAAACCGAACTTTTGCGCCACCCTGTATTTACATATTCTATTACTGCACAATCGATTTTTATATGTTGCAACAATGCAGAAATTTTTTTGAGATTAATTTTTCATATTTAACAACTTTTTTCAGCTTGTAACAGCACAAAACCAGATCTTATGAGCAACACAATGTGATGTCCGGTGGAAGAGTGTCGAATATAAGCCGGCAAGATGGGGGCAGTATAACTTTTCGTACAAATATTTTTCGTACGAACTTTTCGTATAAATACAAGGGGGGATAGTCCTCGCTAAGGGCGCAAAAAAATTTAACTCCAAGTGGAATTCGAACCCGCGACCTTGTGAGAAAAATCAAAAAGTCTTTTTTTGAAACAAAAAGTTTTTTCAAAAACAACCAAAAAAATTATCTTGTTCCAGAGCTAAAAGTGAGTTGGTATTTTTTTCTCAATACGTTCAAATTTTACCTTTTTATCAATGAAGGGAAAGACCAAAAAAGTTAGCCTGTTGAAACTCAATATAATCGAGTTTAAGTGTGTTGTAAAACCGAAATAACAAGCAAGAAAATACAAAATGGATAAAATAATGCCGTCTTTAGGTATCCATAAATATAAGGCATCCGCTATTGGGGCGCCAGCCAAACGTTGCATGTAAAAATAAATGATCCAAAAACAAACATCCTATAAAGTAGAAAGTACTTTTGTACCCTCCCCCCACTTCAAAGGTAGTGGGGGTACAAATAATTTTTTGTCGGTCTTTTTTTACCGTCCTCTGAGAGTTTTTTTTCATTTATATAAAAGAAATTTCAGTCTGGAGTGTCATAAAAAAATTGCCCCACCATGACCTACCGAAATACTTGCTATGGCATAAAATAAATAAAAACGCCCATTGAATTCTTGTCTACCATGCTTGCTCAACAGCAGTTTTACCATCCGAATGCACAAAATAATCGAAGGAACGCCATAGATTAATGGAAACAAGATGTTCCTCTGTTGGACATTGATGTCAAAGGTTATAAGACTTTGGTTGAGCACACAAATATCGCTTTCCATATTACGATTTGTTGGCAATAATTAAAAAACAGCTTAAAATTTTTCTTGTTATCGTATGAAAGGTGGCTCACAAAACTTGATTATAGTCTTTTATTAGTTCGTTTAATTAAAATAAACTTTTCGAGAAAACCGAGCTTTGGTTGTCACAAAAATTTTGTAAGGATACTTATTTTGATAATGAATTTGATCGATTTCTAGAAAGATTCGTTCCAAATTTCTTTTACCAAAGTTGATGAGCTTGATTTCTACAATTTTCTTAAAGGTTACTTTTGTTGAAAATCGATAGAAAAACGAGAAAATCGCACGAAAAAGTAATAACTCTTAAAACATTTTGTGACACGTTTTGTGACATAAAGCTCTGTTTTTTTAAAAAAAGGTGTTTTAACCAATAATTTAATCCAATTAACAAATGATTTTTTCGAATTTTCCCCGCATAAAACTACCCCTATAATTACCCTTAGAAAAATAAATTTTCAGGATTACAAAAATCCACTTTTTTAGCTCACCCTGTACTAATTTCTCTGAATCAGGGTCAAGGAAGCATTTTCACGCTTCGGGAATGAGCGCAATCGATTCCTCGCCTAGAAAAACCTAGGAATCGATGGTTTTTTCATAAAAATCCGAAAATATTTGATTTTCGCTTCAATACACCGATTCCTTCCCTGAATCAAGATCAATGGAGCATTTTCAGGGTTCGGGAATGCGCGCAATCGATTATCCGCATGAGATTACCCCCAGAAATATGATTTTGAGGGAGAAATTTCAAAAATTTTCAATTTTCGCTTCAATACACACATCTATTTCCCTGAATCAGGGTCAAGGAAGCATTTTCACGCTTCGGGAATGCGCGCAATCGATTTCTCGCATAAAATTACCCCTATAAGGGTCATTTCTGAAAAAATCATGAAAAAAATTTTTTTTTCAGAGAATAAGCCATGATTGTCACCCCACCCCCTTTAATAAAATTTTGACGGCAATTCAGCCATTTGCCGCTGATCTGGCTGCCCTGAGTCCATCTTGGATGCTATTAATTTCTAGTCGACGTATACGAGAAGCATTATTCGGAAAATACTTCGCGCGTTCAAATCAAGTAGCACCTGTGAATGTAATCTCTTCAAGTCAATGAGAATTTTAAATGTGATAAAGTGTTTTTTGTTATCCTCTACAGGGCATTTATGCACTTTACCCCCTAGAGGGGGGGGGGGGTATTCTGCATAAATTTATGCAGAATATCCCCCAGGCTGAAAACGAAAAAAAATCAATTTTCGAAATTTTGTAGGGAGTCATGGAAATTTTAAAAAATGGAAAATTTAGCTCAAAGAGGGATTCGAACCCGCGACCTTGTAATAATGTTTTATTTTTCTAAATGTTTTTATTGTCTTTGTTAATGTTTATAAAATTCATTTAAAAAAATAGTTGATATTTTACCATTTTTCGGCATTCTATCGCGTTGTCGACCTATCGCTGTGTTGGATAAGGGGAACCAAGATATGTTTTACCATTTTGGAGTACAAAATTTTTGGAAAAAACAAAGGCCAAAGCAATTTTTTCGAATTTTTCCAAAAAAATTTCAAATATCACCTTGATCCTGAACAGCGACGTCTATTTGGCCCAACTTGATCGCTTTGAGGCCGCCATCAAGGCCAAACGCCCTCGCAAAAAGAACCACATCGTGTTCCATCACGACAATGCGCGCTCCTATGTTGAAGGCCGGGTCGTCTAATCCATCAATGACAAAGGGTGGGACTTACTCGAGCATCCGCCCTACTCTCTCACAGAAGTCTCTACAGACTACCACGTCAACCACTCGCTCTGGCAAATGAGCAAGGTCTATAACGATTTGGATGAACTTGTCGCTGACGTCAAAGTGTGAATTGCCTCCAAGGATCGTCACTTCTTTGCCTGCGGAATTGACCGACTGCCACACAAATGGGAAGCAGCAATTAAAGCGGATGGTGATTATCCTCCAGAATGGTCATTTGATTATGTTTTTTCATTGCTTTTACGATTATTTATTTAAATAAAATATAACAGCACAAAATCCGCATTAATTATGCACCAACCCAATATTATCATTCTTTACGAATTGTTGAAGTTTGAATTGTCGTAGGACTTATTGTTGTAGTCGCCTCGCTTGTATACTTTTTACTTGTTCGTTTTTTGGTTGACGTGACGGGGTAGTAATAATCGTATCTCATGCAACATTTCGGGCATTTACAATATGGCCAATCCATCTTTTCATAGTCGATTGGACAACTTCCATTTTTTAATAGACGTGTATCACAGTTATTGAAGAAAATGTCACTAAATTTTATAACATGTGTAAACTTAATTAATAGAAAGATCCACTATCTATCTAATATTATAAAGAGCGCTATGTTTGTTTGTCCTAACTTTGTAAAGGCGCATCCAATTTCGTAATGCCTTACGCTAGTGTGTAGGGCTCGGTCTAACTAAACGATTGGCTATCATATCATGGGGTACCCCTTAGAAAAAAATTTATAGGGGTATCAATTTTTAAAGGGGAAATTCGATTACAAGATATATAGTCAGTTGTAATCGTGCCCATTTGGTCAAGTGGATAGCGCGTTAGTCTCGCAGGCAAAAGGTCTAGGGTTCGAATCCCAATAGGAGAAGTAACTTTTTGCCTGATAGCGTCAGCTGCGTAGCACGAGCTCGGTCCCCTGTTTATTACTTATTATTATTTTGAAAAAATACTTACCCCATATCAAGAGTGTATGGTTTTTCGGTGAACGTAATGGTATACACTGCGTAGGTTTCTTGTTTTTTATTCGACTCTGTGGCTACAATAATTGGAATCATGATGACAACTATAATAATGCTAATTACAATTCCAACAATTCTCCATTTGCGAAGTTCTTCTGGGGTATAGAAGGTCACAGTGCCACCGGCTGATGCTATTATAAATGACAATTATAGACTTTTTTAATATACAAATTTACCAACAGGAACCAATTGTTGTTGGTTCCCATTCCTATCGCTGCGCATAATTCTCCCATCTGATGTTATTGCTAATGGATAGACTAGAGAACTATTTCTAGTATTTGACAACGTTCGATTATTGTATGGAGAGGGTTCATCCTTTTTCATTTTTGTTCTTTAACACCCTAAAAGTGTTATAAGATCATTAAAGGTCATGGGTTTTTGCCTTCAAAAGGGCATAACTATTGGGTTGGTGCATAAGCCTTGATACAACGATTGTAAGACCTCTATCTTTTTAAGAGGAAAAGCTTTTACAGTGATTTTCGTACCATTGTAAAGCTGCTTACCCATCATTGTATAAAGAATTATGCATCAACTCAGAGTGTTAGGACTAAATTTTTTTACAGTTTTTGTCTTAAAATTTCGTTCTATACACGGGGTATGGGTTTGCTGGAGGTTTGAAGTTAACTGTAAAAAGTAGCTTGGATAACGTATATTACACGTTTTTATAGGCTGTTTCCTATCATGATTCCATCACAAGTATTCCGATCCCAATAAAGAGCGATACCGTCCGATCTGGCAAGTTAAGTAACGTTGAGAGAATTCCAAGCTAATTTTCAATGCAGGTTCGATTCCGGTCATGACCGATAATTTTTTGCTGGATTAAATTTTTTGCTATTTTTTAATTTTGTTAAATTTTTATAAAAATTATTATTGAAATCAAATTTCTAACATGCAAATAATTTTAAAAAATTATCCGGGAAAAATTATCGACCATGAATGGAATAGACTATGTGCCTCAAATTAGTTTGGGATTCTCTCAACGTTGCTTAACTTGCCAGATCGGACGGTATCGCTCTTTACTGGAGTTGGGATACTTTTATGAAATCATGATGGGAAACAGCCTATATAGACGAATTAACTATTTTTTAACATGATAAAAATTTAAGACCTTCAACCTAGAAGTACAGTGGTACAGAAGAATAAAAAGCTATAAATGTTCAAATGTTAACAATTTTCACACTAGCCTTTATGTTACTAGGGTGACAAGTTATAATTTATTTTTAAAATTCTTAGCATTGGCATACTTAAATATTTACTCAGAACTAAATGAATCATATCATATAAAGTACAGGGGTACATAAGATAATAAGGATAAATATATGTATTAGATCTATAAATAAGTAACGCCACATTTAAATTTTTTCGTAGAAAAGTCATGATTTTCGAATAAACAAAAGTATTTTAGGTGTGGATTTTTTTTAAAGTAGAGATGTAATATTATTGGTAGGACAAGTCGTTCGGGGCATCCGTCAGCAGCTTCGGGAACATCGGTCAACAAAATCGGGGACATAGTGTGTTTTGTTGGATTTCACGAGGAGAGTTTTATCTGAAAATCAGTTTTATCAGATAAAACTAGTTTTATCTGAAAGGCTTAAGCTTAGGCTTAAGTTTAAACTAGGCCTAAGCCTAGGACCTAGGCTTAGGCTTGGGCTTGGGCTTAGGCTTAAGCCTAGGCCTAAGTCATTCAGATAAAACTAGTTTTATCAGATAAAACTGATTTTCAGATAATCATTTGTAAAAAGAAAAATCTTTCGAAGAAAATATCATATCCACCAGCAGAGTTATTTTGGTTACGGTTATTGGGTTTCGGTTATGGTTATGGTTATAACCATAACCGTAACAGTAACATATATTCCCAAAGGAGGGAGTCTCCCCCCTAATCGTAAGTTCGATGGCTTAGCGGAGTTGACGCTTTATATTGGTGACGGTTTACCGAAGTCCGACTGTAGCTTATTATTGGGATTAATTTGCGTTTTTCAGAAGGCACTAAGCCCATTCACTAAACTCATGACAGTGCATGGCAGATTCCAGGGAAAATTTATCCCCCTCGCCTTTGTCCTTCTTCATAAGGACCCGAATCAAGCCATCTACGAAGAAATCTACACGATGCTCCCTCGCATGAATAATCTTCAAGCCTTTATGGTGGACTACGATTTGGCTCAAATCAATGCGCTTAAGAACCTATATCCGACCATTTGGGTTAGTTTTTTTCCGATTTTCAGGGTCAAATGTAATTTTTCACGCTTCGAAAATGCGCGCAATCGATTTTCGCCTAGAAATTACTCTAAAAAGTCGATTTTTACAAGCAAATCGGAAAAAAATTTTCGAAAAAGTTCACATTCAATGCGGTCGTTAATCGATAGTAGTACCTAAAAATGTATTGTAGCGATATTTTTATAGTTGATTGGGTGCTTGTTTCATCTAATTCAAGCAGTTATGAAGCATATGATAAAGCTGGGGTGGAAGCCCACGAAGAGCGAAAAATTCAAGAACCCGGCTTATGCGGCGGTCAATTTTCAAAAAGCAATCGACCGATTCTTTTACCTGGGATTTTGTCGAGTTGACGATGTAGAGTCTACTTTTTTGTCATTAATCGACGATTTGAGTAAGTTAATTTGTTAAAATTTGCAAATTAAAGGAGAGGGAAATCGATTCCCCCCCCCCTGCTTAAGCTTTTCAAATGGTTAATATTGGTTTTTAGAAACCGGAAAAATTGCGTCTGAAGCGTCTATCACTACTTTTTCTGCGTACATGAAAGCCAATTGGATTGGAGAAACTACCGCTACCAGCTACAAGGCACCTCGATATAATCACTCGCTGTGGAACAGCCATGCTAGTACGACACGTTTTGGAGTTAGGACTAATAACGCCGTTGAGGCGTGGAATCTTCAACTGCAATCAAGCGTCTCAACTTTAGGTCATCCCCAGGTACGACACTTTTTTGGCATAGACTCAAACGAAACGAAAGGTTTGAAACGATACGAATGAAACGATACGAACGAAATGAATACGAATGAAACGATCAAATGAAACGAAAAAAATCAAATTAACTTTCATTCGTTTAGTTCGTATCGTTTCATTCGATCGTTTCATTCGTATTGTTTCATCCTCTTCGTTTCGTATGAGTCTATGCCACTTTTTAACACATGTTTTCTAGTTGGGGCGTTTTCTTAATGCACTTGTTCGCGAACACTCCCACATCGAAATTCTTTTCGCAGATGCCAATAAGGGAGTAGGAGAAGAAGAGAGAAGCGAAAAAGAAGCGAACATTCGGCAAATATTTCAATTGTATGACAACTGCGATGACGAGCCAGTTCTGTATGTCGATCCTATCAGATAACTCTACCGATTGAGAAAAAATGAAATTCAAAATTCAGCTATAAATGTTCAGGGCCGCCACTAATTCGTTCGGAAATTTTTGACTTCACTAATTGCGTTCGGAAACATCACTAATAGGTGTTCGGACGCGTTCTGAAACGTTCGGACGCGTTCGGAAATGTTCGGGCGAGTGTCCGAACGTTTATGAACGCGTCAGAACGTTATTAGTGATGTTTCCGAACGCAATTAGTGAAGTTATTAGTGAACTAAAGTTCGTTCGGGAGCCTTCCGAACGTATTAGTGGCGGCCCTCACGAACACAGGACCAACTGTCGACCCAATCACAATCGCCCGTTGTCGCAAATGTGTTGGAAATATGCGAATTTCGCAAATACTATGTAAGGAAATGATTTCAATCATTTAGCATCTCCCGCTTTTACAGGTAAACGGTCACATGGCTCAAATTTCATATAGCTCAAATTTTGTCAAAAAATCAAAACTTTGAACAGCTCTAAATCCATGAAAATGAAGTTTCTTTCTAACAAAAAAGGAGGACAGTTTTCTAATCAGAATTTGGTGCACAATTTTTTAGAATCAAAAATAAAAACATAATTTTTTGCCATAGTTCGAATTGAAATTTGAGCCATGTGAAAACTTGAGCCATATGAATTTTGAGCCATATGACCCGCGTCCCTTTTAGACTGTAAATTCCATGCAGAAAAGTTGAAATTATTCGCCAAGGTATATACGACTTCTTCTGAAGTCGTATATTAGTAGGTTTTTTATGTATATGAGTAATCTTTTGGCTTTTCAGCATAATTAGACCTATTTTCTGCCTGCTTCTTGGTTTTTTCCTTGGTTGGATCTATGAGAGATCTAAAGAAACAGCCTCCATGTGTCTCTTGTCAAGTTCGTGAATTGCTGAGTGTAAGTTTTTATCTTTTGATTTTTTTGTGAGTTCTGAAAGAACTCACAAAATTTGGAATGTTGTTTAATTATTTGGAGTAGTGTAATTTTCTTTTTAAAGGCACCAGAAACGATATCTGGAGAAGTCTTTTATAATGGACAGCAATATTCTCTTCCAGATTTGCTACGAAGGATTGGAATACCGCAGAATGGATGATTGAAATCATCTCCTTATATAGTATTTTTCCGTCGTCTCGAATGTGTTGGAAATATGTGAATTTGTTCCGGTGCATTTTGTGATCGAACGTATAAAGGGTGCTCCTTAGTCGTTGTCGCGCCCAAAAAACACTGTTAAATGAGCTGTGAAACGTTGTCGAGCTCAATAAAAAACGTTGTCGAGCTCAATAAAAAACGTTGTCGAAAATTGTCGCGCGAAAATGTTCAACAACGTTTAACAGCGTTTTTTATTGAGCTCGACAACATTTAACAGTGTTTTTTGGACGCGACAACGACTAACGAGCAGCCAAAGTAACAATGGTAATGAAATTCGCATAGTTGGTGCATCGAAATCGTGAGTATAAAAGGCGACGATTCGATTAGTTGACCACCGTTTGCCGATGAACAATTGCTTCAGCTTTAAATCAAGTCAGGTTCACGAAGTGTTGAGCGTAAGTTTTTACTTTTTTTGTTCAATTTTTTCCATTAAAAAGTCCATTGTTCCATCCAAAAAGGTCAATAAATGACTTTTTTTCACAAAAAATGCAATTTTTGGCCAAAAATGCCATTTATAGATATTTTTTGCCAAAAAATCAAATATTTTAAAAAAAGTTGCACATTTTTTAGAATCTGGTAAAGTTGGGTTTGAAAAGCCTTAACTTTATTGTAACACTTGGCTTTTGTCCTCCCCTACTTGTGCATCTATGCTACCCGGGAGACTACTTTGCACATTATGTTTATGCAAAAAATGAATTTTTACACTACACTACTCCAAATAATTATAACGACACTCCAAATTTTGTGAGTTTCGGAGGTCGATTCATCAACTGAAATCGATTTAAAAGCTCGAGAACTAAGTCTCCGAAAACAATTTTATGGTTCCCTGCCATAATCTACAAATTTTTGCCTGTAATTTACACAATTTTTGCCCGAAATTTGAGTATTTTTGTGAGCTCTTTATGAACTCACAAAATTCGGAGTGTTGTTATAATTATTTGGAGTAGTATAATTTTTAAAGGCACCAGAGACGATTACTGGCGATGTAAAGTATAATGGACAGACCTACTCCGTCCCCGATATGCTGCGAAAGGCTTCAATCATTTAGCACCTCGAATTGATTTAACGTTCTTTTCTCGAAAACGCTCTTTTCTTGACTACGCTCTTCTTTCGACAACTCGACGACTTTCTCATCATGCCATTCACGTTGGATGATATCATTTACAATTCCTTCGTCATGTCTTTCACATTGGACAACGTGACTTACTAGTAGGGTCGCCCCTACTAGTAGTTTTATGTATATGAGTAAATCTTTGGCTTTTTAGCATTATCGTCCCGATTTTTTGCGTCATCCTAGGCGCTTTCATTATGTGGATTATCAAGCGGCCAACGCCATGTATGAAGTGCCAAGTTCGAGAAGCCCTTACCGTAAGTTTTTATCTTTTGATTTTTTATCTTTTTTTTAAGGCTCCGGAAACGATCACCGGCACAGTTATTTATTATGGCCAGACGTTCTTCCTCCCTGCGTTACTGCAAAGGCCAAATGGAGTGATGCTAAATGGGCTTACTGACAATCTGCCCGAGCAGGCGAACGTAGTCTCTTTTATGTATATTGTATTATAACATGTATATATAAATAAAGATGGACAAATAGATTGAGTTGTCACATTTTCCATGAACATTGTACGCTGCAACCCTTTGTAAATTTACAACAAATAG
The DNA here is from genome assembly GCA_900406225.1 of Acrobeloides nanus. Taxonomy (NCBI): domain Eukaryota; kingdom Metazoa; phylum Nematoda; class Chromadorea; order Rhabditida; family Cephalobidae; genus Acrobeloides; species Acrobeloides nanus. The sequence goes on from OZJO01001896.1 coordinate 17,864, forward strand.
CGTTGAAAATTGCTTTTTAGGGTCGTTGAATTTTTTTAATCGCCGATTTTTTAGCCTTCGGTTGGCTTTTTTGACTTTCGATTTCGTCTTTTTTTTATCGATTTTCAAGCATGCAGTTTTCGGTTTCCAGCTCTAAAACTTTGGCTTTTTATTTTTAAGCGCCGCCTCCACCAATCCGGATCACATCGATAAGCCCAATCTGATTCGGCTTTTAGTAAACAACTTTTGTATAATCAAAAGCCTTCGTGGTCCGCTTCAACATGGACAGAAGTTCTTTGAAATGGACAAATTCTTGTTTTGGCGAATCAATGTTGTTATAAAAATCAAAATGTAATAAAGCTTTCCGGTTAGTTTCTTTTTTTAGAACGATTTAACGCAGCGGCAAGCCGATAAACGAGATAGCGACAAAACGAGAGTACCTGACGAGTCAGAACTTACTAACCTTCAAAATTAATAATAGTTCGATATATTATTTCTAGAAAAATTTTTCTCAAAATTGGCTGATTTTTGATACACTTGGGAGTTTTCGAGCACGAGAAATCGATTGGCACAAGTCTCGAGTTCCGGAAAAATTTTTGTGACCCCCTATCGGGGTACCCCATGTTCGAAAACCCCCAAGTATCAAAAATCAGCCAATTTGGAGAAAAAATTCTTCGAGAAGTGTACCCTGTATAATTATCAAGCTATGATACGTTTTGTTATACGCATGAAGAAACATAAATTTAATAGACTGTGAAATAAATGGTCACTAGAGCTTTAGAAACACTTTATTTCATTTGTGAAGAAAGGCGCCACAACAAGATCAATTTAGAATAATCTCTTTATATGTGAATTGTTTTGTATAGTAGCGCGAACTCTCTGTTATTGTAATTTTATTCTGTCATCTCTTTTCTCAGTTTATTTGTATCTATTGCGTTGATTATATTTACATTACGTCGCATTGTTATAGTTCTGTTTTTATTCGCGCATTCTTTCTTATCGCGCACTGTGTTGTTATCGTATCGTGTTTTGTGAACGGTCTTTTGGTACAACGGTTGCGAGCTCTGTGCTGGCTGTTGTTCTCTTAGTTTCCTGCATTTAGTTTTTTATACTGTGACGCGTTAATTTACTTCCATTCTTGCTGCCGGCGTTTTGCAAAGTAAAGGTTTGAGAAGCTTCTTTCTCTAAAGAGCTTCTCCTGCGCCGTTTTCTTAAATGTTTATTATTTATGAAATGTTGCTAAACTTTTACTGTTGTTTTTGTATTGTTTTTGTGGTCGTGAAATTCAAACAAATAAAGTTAAAGAAAGTTTTCGTTGGATATTTTTTATCGGGTTTGCACCCGAGATTACTTCCCTATTTTAGGCCGTTTAATTCAGCGTCACAAGAATTCAGAGACGTAGCAACGTTTACTCCACGAGACCGATCGCGAAGACCTGGCAGTAATTCATTGCGCTTTTGATAGAAGCAAAAGGTTAGTGCCTTGCGGATAGGCCCCTCGGGAAACGCCCAAAACTTTAGATTTTACACATTCTTGTTAATATTTTTGATATATCATTGTTTATCCTATAACATTAAACGCGCTATGTGTGTCTGTCTGTTTGTGCTATCTCCGTCACCTTAGGGGAGGGGGGGGGAGGTAAAAGTTATTGCGGGTTATCGACACGATGAAAAAACCTAAGTAAAAACCGTATTTTCCATCCGTTTTCTATGATCATTTTTTAGTTATATAGAATCGGTTATGGGCAATCGAAAATAATGACGATTTTGCCTGAAAATCAGGTTTTCGTGTCGAAAATCTAAATTTTTTGGAATTTACTCTATCCCATCGGTAATTTGACTTTATCTCGGTCAAAAGTCATTCGTTTTCGCTGATTTTTTTTTAAAAATATAGTGTATCTTTGACTCTTTCCATTGTTCAAAATACATGATCGACCGCAGATTCGGGTGTAGCTCGGCGATAGGAATATTTTTTTAAAAAGACCGAGATAAGGTCAAATTACCAATAGGATAGAGTAAATTCAAAAAATTTAGATTTTCGGCACGAAAACCTGATTTTCAGGCAAAACCGCCATCATTTTCGGATTGCCCATGACCGATTCTATATATCTGAAAAAAAGATCATAGAAAACAGATGGAAAATACGGTTTTTACTTTAAAAAATTCATCAAAAATTGAAAAATTTGTTTAAAAAAATTTTTCAAATTTTAACGAACTTTTTCGTCAAAATTTTTTTCGTTAAAGGAAGAACTCGGAAGCGCTCGAAAGAGCTCTTAAGCACTCGGAGGCGATCAGAAGCAATCGGATATGGACGGAGATCTCGTTCGAGGCGCTCGGAGACTTATCAATCGGATCAGAAAATCTCTTCTCTCCTCCGAGCGCGATAGCGCTCGCCCTCCCCCCCCCCCATTTTATGATTAATAAATTTTTATATGTGCTATTGTAGCATTTTAGATTTACATCTTCATACACAATATAACGACCTTAGGATAATTTTTAAAGATTTTCAGTTTTTGGCAAGAGTAATTTTCCACTTTGGCTAACGTAATATAAACATGGAAATCATCAACTTAATTCTTTTTATCTTCGATATCCCACTTTTCTTATTCAATATTTCAATGATCTTCTTTTTAATAATACAAATTCGAAGAAAAAATCATGAATTCACTGGTGGATTTTATATTTTGTTCAGTGTAATTGCCCTAAATGATGGGTTACTTTATATTGAAGTACAATCAAACTTACCATTTATCTTCGAATTCAAACTTTTAGACCATCTTATTTAGCAGATTAGCGATAAACGGATTCTTTCTCGATTTTTATCTCGGAAATCCTCAATTAATACAGATTTGGATACGAACATTTTATATTTTAAATGGATTTTTCATCTCATTTGACTTGCTAGGCCATACAATGCTAGCATTCAATCGATTTAGCGCTCTTTATTTAAAACACCTTTTTTAAGAAAACAGAGCTTTATGTCACAAAACGTGTCACAAAATTTTTTAAGGGCTATTACTTTTTCGTGCGATTTTTTCGTTTTTCTATCGATTTTCATCAAAAGTAATCTTTAAGCAAATTGTAGAAGAAATCAAACTCTACAACTTTAGTAAAAGAGATTTTGAACGAATCTTTCTAGAAATCGATAAAATTCATTGTAAAAATAAGTATCCTTACAAAATTTTTGTGACATCCAAAGCTCGGTTTTCTCGAAAAGTTTGTTTTAAGACTTCAATATAAAACAGTAACTAAATTTTCTTCTTAAAATGCTTAAAGGGAGCGTCCGTATCGAGTCAAAAAAAATTTCTTGATTTTTTCGAACGAAACTCACCCTTTAAAAATCGTAATTTTGCCTAAAAATTTGAAAAATTTTCAAAGTATCCCCCCCACACAAATTTACGCCACTAAATTTCAGATACTCTATTTTTTTAGGGGTGAGGCCTAGAGCTGTAGTTCCTAAGGGAAGGGTCATTGGTAGCTAATTTTGGTGTCTATACGGGGGTAAGTAGGCATGAACTACCAGAAAAACTTGGTCGTTTGGAAAATGTCGACCTTCTTATGGGTTTCTAGTAAGAAGGGTTATTAAAGTTTTCAGTCGCTACTAATAGAAAGAGCCTTATGGATTATAGTGACATCAATTGTTACATTTATATTACAACTCGCTACAATTATAAAATATCGGAAGGAGTGGAAAGCAATAACAACAAGAGCCGCTTTTTATAAAAATAAGGATTGGCAGCTATTTTGTAAGTGTTTTATGTTATGTGTATAGATGCATGGCATGTCAAAGTGTTCAAAAAATGGCTAGTGCAGCTGAAACTTCAAAGACAAAGCGCGAGTTCTTAAAGAACCACTCAGATACAATCATATGAAAAAAATGATATATTCGTAAAGATGATGAAAAATTGAGCATTTTTTGTTTTTACGGTATCTTCTGAATCGCTGTAGTTTTCGAGATAATTGCGTTTGAAATTGTTACATGATCTTCGTTGTAATACACAAACTTTTTTCATCAAATCAAAACACGCAGATAATAAGTATTGCTCAACAATGTATTCTGTGTGCCATGGATTTTCTTTCTTTGAGTAGTCCGATATTTTTATTCAGCGTTAGGTAAGTCACGGCAATCGAGTCAATTTTATTTCCATTTTTCAGCACGATTGTACGAAAGTATTACTTAGAGTTCTATGGTTTAGGATTCTTAAAGAAATATCTGTATATTGATCCACCCAAAACAATTATAACTTATATAAAATAAATTGATATCATTGTTTGAATATGGGCCAGTCCATGTCTCAGACAGCAGCTGCTGTTTGGTTTTCAAAAAGTCCTATATATTCTGAAAGAGCATACCTGATAACCCTTTAGAAGTAGGATTGCTCAGTGGATTGGTTGCAGGCCAATGGCTGGACGGTTCTTGATTCGACTCCCCTTACCGTTCAAAACTTTTTTGCCATTTTTAAAAATTTTTTTTGTCTCCTCAGGATTAGAGTTATTGCAGCTAATTTTGTTATTTCTAAAGGATTATCAGGTGTGCACTTTCAGAATATATAGTACTTTTTGAAAAATTCCTACGTCACGTCGTGCATGTCCCTTGTTAATAAATTTTTATAAACTATGAAACGTTTTTTCCGCTTAATTGAGAATTTCTTGAAAATTAATCACACTTCGTCATGTAATCTGAATTTTCTGTAGCAATATCTTGAAACCAATCCGTTTTTTATTTAGCTTAATTTACCATTTCATAGAACATCTTTCACAATCCTAACTTAGCACTATTACGAAAGCACAAATGCGCATATCAATTATTCATGTATATAGAGACGAAACCTAAGAAAAAAGGGTTCGAGAGGTTAACATTTTCGATAGACTTATTCCTTAGAAAACGACCAAAAAACTTTTGCTAATGTCACTTCTGCGCAAATGACTCTAATTTGGAGAAATGGAGGAAAAGAGATTATTTTTAGTTGTTAACTTTACAAGAAAATAACATAAATGGTTCTCGAGCGTAATGCAAGCTATAATATAATTTCAATGAGTCGACAGCGATGAAACATTATAAATTCAATCGTACATTAAAAACAACGGCGTAAAAATAAAACCATTTGGTTGATATGCCATTTTGTAGCTAGGCTTATGGCGGATTTTATTAGCGTACAACTTTTCTGATATAACTTATCTGAAAAGTGAAAACCCTCGAGTGGATGTGTTACAACACTTGACTATAAACCAAATGGTACGCAGCCCCGGGGGAGGTCTGCGTGAAACTTATTGAGCGTTATACTCACATTATTCACTAAAATAATTTCAGCTATAATCTGCATAACAGAAAGTCTCAAAAAAATCGGAGGAATGCCCAAATCCTATGAAATTGAATCATGGGTTCGTTTATTTGGAGCAATTTCTTACTTAATCTTAACTTTAATTTCATTATCTGCAAATATTCTACTTCTGATCGTCATTTTCAAGGCAAGTTTATAGGAAATTTACAGATCAAAAGTTTGTAAAACTTACAAACTTTTTTGAGGGTTTTTGAGTTAACAAAAATAGGAAAACATTGGGAGCTAGTTCCCATTGGGGGCACCATCAGCGTGTTTTTTATGTTTTTGAGGATTTCTCCGGAAGTACAAAGCCAATTCTGATAGTTTTGGTGTCGTTAGAAAGTTGGATTTCATAGCAATCGAATGACACCAAAATTATGCCATAACTCTTTCTAATTGAGAAGTTATTGCATAATTATTAAAAAATGTCAGTTTTTCGACACATTTTTTAGTAGTTATGCAATAACTTCTCAACCAGAAAGAGTTATGGCATGATTTTGGCGCTATTCGATTGCTATGAAATCCAGCTTTCTAACGACATCAAAACTATCCGGATTGGCTTTGTACTTCCAGAGAAATCCTCAAAAACATAAAAAATAAGCTGGTGGTGGCCCCAAAGGGAACTAGCTCCAAATATCGTTAAAAGACCAGTCTACTTTTGAACCGATTTTTTATTCAAAAGTGGAAAAGATAGTTCACGTTGGGGCAACCACTGTTTGCTTTGGAAGTAAATTCCGATTCGTTGTCCCTGACGAGATATTTGCAATACACAATTGCANAAGGGAACTAGCTCCAAATATCGTTAAAAGACCAGTCTACTTTTGAACCGATTTTTTATTCAAAAGTGGAAAAGATATCACGTTGGGGCAACCACTGTTTGCTTTGGAAGTAAATTCCGATTCGTTGTCCCTGACGAGATATTTGCAATACACAATTGCATGAAAAAAAAGTGCCTGTGTATTGAAGCGAAGGGATTGATGCTGTTTGAATTCCTGATTCAAATCAGTTTATTGAAACAATTGATATAGAAAAAAAGAGTTAAAAACAGTTTTAAAAATGACAAATGTTACAAAAAAAACACTTATTTTCCATGAAATAAACGAAGAAATCGTTAAATTGTATGCTTTTATTGAACTTGATCAATCGTTTCAATAAGCAGATTTGAATCAGGAATTCAAACGGCATCAATCCCTTCGCTTCAATACTCAGACACGTTTAAATTTTTCATGCAATTTTGTATTGCAAATATCTCGCCAGGGACAACGAATTGGAATTTACTTTCAAAGCAAAAAGTGATTGCCCCAACGTGAACTACAGGGTGCGGCAAAAGTTCTCGTGATTTTTTTTTTGAATTACTGCATATAGTATTTTGTCATAACTCTTTAACCTTACATCCAATTCCGATGATCTTTGTGTCATTGGATAGCTGTAAATTCAAGCTATCCACTGACACCAAGATCATCGGAATTGGATATAAGGTTAAAGCGTTTTGGTCAAAATACTATATGAGTAATTCAAAAAATCACGGAAACTTGTGCCGCACCCTGTATCTTTTCCACTTTTGAATAAAAATCGGTTTAAAAGTGGACTGGTCCTTTAACATTCAATCGTTCTATAATGTCGATCTTGTTTAGGGTCGAAAACAATTCTTCATCATGCCATTCTTTATCATATCTTTCCAAATGTTAATTTGCGATTTTATTAGTCTGATTTCCACCCAACTTATTGTTGCTATCCCCACAACTTTTGCCGGTGCACCTATTTTTAGCGATACAGCTCTTGCTTATATTACGGCATTGGATACCATATATTACAACTGTTTTGTGTTTTTTTGTACATTGTTAACCTTAAATCGGTTATGTGTCTTTATCATAAAACCTGCCCTACCGTTATTTAGTATCCAACGTCTTTATATGTAAGTAATCCGGCGGGGTTTATACTTCCGTCGTGTCGCGACGCGTCGTACGGCCGAACTATAAACGCTTCGTACGACGAGTGGTACGACATGTCGTACGACGCGTATGACATAAAAATACTGCGACACGACAAAACTATAAATAACGCCGTTGACATTTATAGATGTTTATCAATATTTTTAGTATAATCTCTTGTATATGGATATTTGTTATAGGCTTAACTGTTTCTTTCAATCTACTCGGATGTCGGAAAACTTTTACAACAGAAGGTAATCTTGATCATTTTGACGCAATAACCTAATTTAGGCTTCCATTTGGTTAATAACTGCAATGAAGAAACCAAAGATTATTTGAGTATACGGATTATATGGATTGTAAAAATTTTTCATCTTTAGTTCAGTTTTTCATCAAGTTTTAGATCTTGGAAATAACAGCAAATTATTTACCACCGGCTATGGTTTTGGCCTATATTATAATTTTTATAGAAATTAAGTTTAACGTCACTTATTTCATCTATTTTCACAAAAAGTTGACTGTTCCTCAAACAAAATCCAAAAATGAGATCAATATCTTAATTCAGGTAATTTTTACCATAAAGTAGACTATGTTTTTTGGACGTTCATAAAGTTGACATGAAACGACTTTTACACGATAAAGTTGACAAGATAAATTTGACACGATAGGAATTTTCCATAACGAATTAGGTCATATGGACAAAATAGAAATCGTATCTCGTGTTCTCAACGTTATCTTGTCAACTTTATCGTGTCAACCTTTTGTGTCAACTTTATGAACGTCGTTTTTTGTAGAGTGTTTTGATATGCCTAACGTTTGAACTCGAGAACTTAGCTTTCAATGTCATGAATTGGTTCGATTTTCACCCAGAAGGAAATATGGCATACTTCATTATGTTTGGACAAACTTGGGCCGGACTATTGCTCAACACAATTCATGCGATTGTAGTTTTCACGTATACGTCTCTAGCCAAGGAGAAACTACGAGAAATTTTTGGGAAGAAGAATAGCTCGAATATTGTTTCGGCCATCGCGAACAGTAATCAACATAGAACAGCTAGAATAAGAAGCGAGCCAGCTGTAGTTCCTATGAGAAATTTGTGATACAGAATAATCAAATTCACTATATGGAGGGGGTGTTGATAAGGATTTTGAAGGGATTTTACGAGAAATGTAATAAAAATTTATTAAAATATAGGATTTTCTATTCATATGTATCGATCAAATGTATAAATTTATGATGAGTAATAAATTTTATTAAATTGCAATGCACGAAAACATATTTTATAGACGTGTAGAGAAAATATTTGGACACTCTAACAACCATTAACTTACCGTCTTGTACTTTATCTCATAAACTCCAGCAATACTCATGTAACGAACCCATTTAATCACATCTCCATTACTAATCTTCAAATTCGGCTCACAAACATTTAACTTAATCATTTTGATCCCAGATAATGCAAATGGGAGCTATATATAGTATAGTCCATTTCAACCCCAAACACAAAACATTTTCTTAGGGTTGCGAAAGAGCAATTTGCCAGATCGGACGGTATTGCTCTTTCGCAACCCTAAGAAACTGTTTTGTAATTGGAGTTGAAATGGATTATAATACAGTGCGTCTCATTAGATTAAATTGTGGTGATGGTGTAGTGGTAGCGCGTTCGGCTAGCAGCCATAAGGTCTAGGGTTTGATTCCCGAGTACGTCATTTTGTTTTTGCCTCATTTTTTTACTATCAACTTCAAAATCAAATAGCTGATAGTAAAAAAATGAGGCAAAAACAAATGACGCATCCGGGAATCAACCCCTCGACTTTATGGCTGCTAGCTGAACGTGCTAGCTTGTCACCATGGCTGAGTGGTAGTGTTCATATTTTTTACTATGAGCGTAAAAGCTCGAATCCCACCGGAACCAAATGTTTTTGCCATAAAATCCAATTTTTTAATTTTTTTGAATGGGCATGAAAACCCCACGGTTTCTAAGCATTTTGCAAAAATCCGCATTAAAAAATTTTTTTATTAAATGATATTGAATTTTTCAACCTCGCTAATTCGCTGAAACACCCTGTATGTTTAACAAAAATATGCATATTCAAAGTTACCTCGAAATTCATCATTAATACAGGCAATTCGGCCCATGCCATATCGGAATAATTATCATCACTCAATTCAATTTTTGCACGAAGCTGAGTTTCTTTCATACCACCCATACGTTTTATTCTAGAATAATGTCAAAAATATGTTATAGAAAAATGTCGGGTGAGAGACTTTTGCGCACTGGACATTTGCGCATCGGACATTTGCGCACCGACAATTGCGCACCGACATTTGCGCAATTTCAAATTTCCGGTGCGCAATTGTCGGTGCGCAATTGTCCGTGCGCAAATGTCGGGGCGCACATGTCCGGTGCACAAAAGTCTGGTGCGCAAAAGTCTCTCACCCAAAATGTCATACTTCCAAGTAATTGTGTTGTTATCGGCTTTATGTTTTGCCATTCCTTTAGAGCAAGATAATAGGACATTCTTTGTGTGTGGTGGAATGGGTATTTGGAGTTTAATTTTCTGAGAAAGTCTAGAGGGCTTGAAAACTGATTTGACAGTAATTAAAATATCGATTCTGTTTTGAGAAATTGCACGAATCACGGGCGCTATTTGGAATGGAATATGAACATTTTCTGTTATGCGATATCTAAAAAAGCGGCACTATAACTTTCGCCACGAATCGCGCCACGCTAACTTTGGGGTCATCCAGATATTACGTAATCATGCAGGGGAGGGGTAGCCAAATGATTACGGGGGAAGGGGGGGGGAGGGGGTCAGATCAATGATTACGTAATCACAATGTATAAAATTTTTTGTTTCAATTTTTTCCAATTTTTTCAATTTTTTCCATTTTTTCTAATTTTTTTCGAAAAACCGTTAGCAATTTTTTCAATTTAAAACCAAATAACATCTGTCGTATATATCATATTTTTGTTATAAAAATTGTTTATAAGGCTTTGTTTTTATTTAAAATTTTTGCTACTGATTACGTAATCATGGGGAGGAGGGGGGTCAAAAAACCGAAAATTTTGATTACGTAATATCTGATGACCCCTTTCGCCACGTAACTTTCGCCACTCTCGTGTCAATAAACATTTAATTTCAGACTAATTGAGTTGCCTGATTTGCAATAAATAGATATGTTGACACGAACGTCGCGAAAGTTACGTGGCGAAAGTTATAGTGCCAAAAAAGTTGTGGACAAGAACAAGGACTAATGGTGAAGCTGGTTCTTTATCAGTTTTTTACATACCTAAGAAGCTCGAAGTTCCCATCAGGTGGCATAAAGTCGATAATTTTCTCCTGGCCCAAATTTGCAGATGTTACCCATGGATGAAATTGGAAATCTTCGTTCGCGAAAACATCCGGTTTCCTGAAATAAAAACACGTGAAGATGTTTTATGTACTATAAATATGAGCCTAGAAGAAGGTAGTTGTGAAAGTTTTATACAGGAGATAAGCTAAAGTAAAAGGTTAGGGAAGGTTCCAAGGGAGCCCAGGCCAATAAAAACAAGTATGACTCACCACATCAGGTGATCTAAATTCGTCATCGCAACTTTAAATCACGTCATTATTATGTCGAAATCCTATGAATCATCAAATATCACCCCATAAAATGATAAAATAGGGGTGGAGTCATACTTCTTTACCTGTTGGGGGTTGAGGGTATAAAAAGGGGAGCCCCAGATCCAAATTTATCAGTTCTGGCCAGGATAAAACTCAAATACAACTCTAATAAATACTACAAAACTGGGAATAAAAAGCTCAGCTCCTAAGGTTGGTTTTAAGTATAAATTAAAGACCGTTTCTGCTGGAAAAAAAGTCCGGAGACGATGGCCAAGTGGTCCAAGATGCCGCCCGTCCGATCTGGCTAGTTAAGCAATGAGAAAAAATTTTTGTTCCATTGTTTGTAAAAGAAATTTGTTTGAAAATCAAAATTTTGCCTTAATGGGATCGAACCTGCGGGCCCAACGTTGCTTAGCTTATCAGATCGGAAGGGCGGCGCCTTGGACCATTTGGCTATCGCCTCCGGTCTCATTGGTGGCGATAACGGATTTAAATCGTTTCCACAAAGCAGTCTGCATATCATACCAACCATATATACACCCACCACACACAGAAATAGATATAAATTCTGTAGGGCCCAGTGGGGGATAATTTACTAGCAAGTAAACATCACGAACTTGATTTCTTCGATTTCGCCCAAACATACGCCAATTTTTTACTCATAATGGAAGTACTAAAAGCCGCAAAAAAATTTTCCCCCGGCCATTCCTATGAGGAGATAGAGCTCAAAATGTGGTTTTTGGGGTTAAAATTAGGGTTCAAAGATACCATCATAACTTTTTATGATTAAAATATTTTTCGCTAAACCTTTTTGCATTTATTAGAGGGTGTGACAAAATGATGTATTTTTGTAAGACGTTTTTAGCCATAAAGATAAAGGTCTAAGGCCAAAGTTAATATACTATAATTTGCGTCTTTTCACCCTCTAATAAATGCAAAAAGATTTAGCGAAAAATATTTGAATCATAAAAAGTTATGATGGTATCTTTGAACCCTAATTTTAACCCCAAAAACCACATTTTGAGCTCTATCTCCTCATAGGA
>OZJO01001898.1:0-34633 GCA_900406225.1 Acrobeloides nanus
TAGGTCGTCCCATAATTAGTGGCCGTTTGTACTTACAGCTAAAAAATTCGATATATCTTCACGGAATCATTGGTTTTTGATGAAATTTTTTTTCAATATTATGGAACAAGTAATGTAAATTCCAAAAATGCTTTTACTTTTTTCTCCAAAAGCAAAATTCATGGAGAAAAATCGTTTCCAAAAATTGTCAAAAATCGTCAAATTTGAGGTCTTGGACAAAAACGCTCAAATTCGCATAATTTTCGAGTTCAAAATTTTCTGGAACTATGATCCCTGGATTAACCATGAAAAATGGCATAGAAAACTGTGGTCGACTGTCGAAAATGACTTTAAAAATTGCTCTAAATCGACTAAAACATAATTCGTAAAAATACATTAAAAAGTCGAAAAATCGCATTTTTCATGTATTTTTACGAATTATGTTTTAGTCGATTTAGAGCAATTTTTAAAGTCATTTTCGACAATCGACCACAGTTTTCTATGCCATTTTTCATGGTTAATCCAGGGATCATAGTTCCAGAAAATTTTGAACTCGAAGATTATGCGAATTTGAGCGTTTTTGTCCAAGACCTCAAATTTGACGATTTTTGACAATTTTTGGAAACGATTTTTCTCCATGAATTTTGCTTTTGGAGAAAAAAGTAAAAGCATTTTTGGAATTTACATTACTTGTTCCATAATATTGAAAAAAAATTTCATCGAAAACCAATGATTCCGTGAAGATATATCGAATTTTTTAGCTGTAAGTACAAACGGCCACTAATTATGGGACGACCTAATATTTCTTTTTATGGGTCGGCTTATGGTGATAGGGGAGGATAGGGTTGGCTCTAGTGCTCGAGGTTGGGATAGGGGTTCTGTCCTGGCGCTATTGATGGCCCTGGGAGGAGGGTCGGCTTTTAATGATGGAGTAATTGGTCATAGTTGGCTCAGGATCGGATCTGTGGATAGAAAATTAACGCTGGGAGTCGAGCTCTGATGAGGAGGAAATCGGCCTCTTGGATGGGAGATAGGCCCTAGGACTCGGAAATTTCTTTTAGGGCGCAGTTCGATCCTTCTCGAATCAACTGTACCGGAGCGGTTCTCGGTTTTTCTATATTTTGTATTAAAAAACAGTATGATTTTAATTATTTTAGATAATTACATCATAGTCGATGAATTGAATCTCAGAAATTCGTATGGTGATGATTCACACATAAGAGAAGTCTGTGCGAATCCCGAAATTGTACAATTGCCGTCGACATCGAAAGAAATTATACTTAGATGTTTGGAATTTAAAGAAAATGAAGAAGTATTGAATTTCACATGTAATGGCAAATTAAATGGAGCTAACCGATTGACTATCGGTTTCGAAACTTCAGATGACAAATATGGAAATTTTATCCGGCAATGGTTTGAGGTATGCAAATATTTACAATTTATAAACATTTTTTAGTTATATCGTACGCATGAAAACCCCATTTCTTTAGTTGGAAAGTTCGAACTTCAGACCTCTGATTACTTAGCCAATGTTGTTCTTGATGATCTAAAAACATTTTTAAACAACAATCAACTTCGTGTAAAATATAGCCTCGAAGAATTTCATAGATCTTCCAGATGCGTTGCTTATCAGTATCTTAAGCGCTGTTGTGTGCTACATGAAACGGATTCTTATGCTTTGGTGATTGAAATTACATATAGAGATGTAACCGATATGAGCAGTATAAATGCATCAAATTTGGATCAACCACCATGTAATAAAATAGGAAAGATTTCATTCTGTGTAAAATTATTGTGATTTTAATATATTTTTTGAGTTAAAAAATTTTTATGTGCATTTTGCGACCATTCGAGAGAGAAAATTTTTTCGTAAAAATGACCCTATTACCCTTAATTTTATATGGGAAATCGATTGCGCGCACCCCCTAATGGTGAAAACGCTTATTGACCCTGATTCAGGGAAGGGATCGATGTTTTAAACCAAAAATCAATTTTTTTGCTTTAAAAACATCAATTTTCTCGAAAATCTGGTTTTTTCTCTGAATCAGGGTCAAGAAGCATTTTCACAATACACGTAATCGATTCCCCACATAAAATTAGGGGTAATAGGGTCATTTTTACAAGAAAAATTTTTTCTCCCAAATGGTCGCAAAATGAAACTCCTTTAAATATTTAAAGTTACAAAAATAATATCATTGGCGTAGACGAATATCAAACAGGAGGGATCGAAGAGACCTATTAAATATTAGGTTCTTTACTAAGTATTGCACCTTTTGTTTTTGCCACTCAGAAGGCCCCAGAAACCTGTTTTCGACAATTTTTTCAGTATTAGATAAGAGTATACGCTGAATACATCCAATCCGTCTTGTTGAGAATAAGTCATGTTTTCGTGTCAATATACAGACTTTTCAAAAAATCGGAGGTTTTCAAAGATGAAATCAATTTGAAAATCTTGATATTTGACTATAGAAGCTGATTTATGACGAAATATTCGACCTTACTATAGTTTTTCTAGTCGGAAAATCGATTTCGCGCATTTTCAAGGCTTGGAAAAATTTCGCTGACCCTGATTCAAGGATCACAAAGTTTATGGCCATTTAGAGGTATTCCCCTCGTTGGGATAACAGTGTTCAAAATTCCTTCAAATTTATGTTCCCATGTCGAAAAACCCCGATTATAAAATTCAGCCATTTTGGAGAACTTTTTGAAAATTCGATTTTTTCGACCCCTTGGGGTAAAAACTCAAACTTTCAAAAAGTTTTCTAAAATGGCTGAAATTTTTTAATCGGGGGTTTTATGAGAACATGAATTTGAAGGAATTTTTTAATTTTGATCACTGGAAGTTATCCCAACGAGGGGCATACCCCTAAAATGGCTATAAACTTTGTAATCCCTGAATCAGGGTCAGGGAAATTTTTTCATGCGCGAAATCGATTCCCCGCATAAAGAAACTATGGTAAGATCGAAAAAAATTGGCATTCTTTATCCAAAAAATCGAATTTTTTTAAATCCATCATCCCTTTGCCTAGATATGCCAGTGGCGTAGCCAGATCCCCGGTACAAGGGGAGGGGGTAATATAGTTAAGTCTTCAAAAATGTTCTTGGAAAATTTTTTTTGAAAATGGGTATTTTTTGGAAAAATTTTCCAGGTACAGTGGCGCTACTGTAGATCGTTTTTGTATAAAAAAAAAGAATTTTTTAGGCAAAAATGACTCAGAAATGTCAATTTTTGGCCAAAAAATTTGCATTTTTAATAAAAAAAATCGCATTTTTGAGCGAAAATAGCGAAATTTTGATAATTTTTATGAAAAATGGTAAGTTTCTAGCAACACTTTTTGGCGTACTCCCACCCCCTCAGGAGCTATCTGCGATATTTCGAGATATTGCCTCTTAAAACATTTTTAAAAAAAATTTTATCTAAAATTGATAAATTCTGTAGAAATTTCTTCGCCACAAGCGCACAAAGAAGCAAAGTGTTGGCAATTTTTTAGAAAAAGATTATATTTTCCCTGACGAAATTTTCGTTTGCAATATTCTTTTGCCACCTTAACGATCTCATCTGGGGTTCTAACGCGAAGACAATAGACCTAAAAATTGTTGGAAAAATTAGCTGAAAGGTAGTCGAATTTGGCGAGTTTTCGTATGTGTGTCTGGATGACCGAGTGATCCGAAGCGCCGGCAAAGGTGGTGGAAGGCTGTGAGGATAGGATCCGGGAGAATTCGAACTTTTGCGGTGCCGATGATTGGTGAATCCTGATATCCTGGGCGATATCAGGGTATCGGAAAGTGAATTCCCCAAGATTTTGCGAGAACAAAAATTTGTAAATTTGAAAATATCGAATACTTACAATAACTCTTATCTCTGCATAAGAGTTGTCTGCATCAACGCTATTAACTCTACCAACAAAATCTGGCACTAAATTCCCTTCACGAGCACACGCCTGAGATTTGGATTCACCATGACCAGACATGTGAATTACCTAAATTGAATTTACCTAGCCAGTGCATTAGGGTAGCCTTAAAAAGCAATTTTTCCATAAAAATCCTTCAGGAAAACACCCCAAGCAAATCCCAATACCTTTGTTACAATTGTATAATATAAACTGGAGGGACCGAAATCTTTCTCCCCTCGCGCTCGGAGGGGAGAAAGATTTTCTGATCCGATCGATAAGTTATAAGTATCCGAGCGCCCCGAACGAGATCTCCGCCCTCATTCGATTGCTTCCGAACGCCTCCGACTGCTTACAAGTTCTTCCTTTAACGAAAAAAGTTCGTTAAAATTTGAAAATTTTTTCAATTTTTGCGGAATTTTTCAAGTTTTTACGAATTTTCAATTTTTAACAAATTTTTCGATTTTGATGAATTTTTCAATTTTTGACGAATTTTTCGATTTTTTGACAAATTTGTCATTTTTTGACGATTTTTTAATTTTTATGGATTTTTAAAATTTTTAATTGATTTTTAATTTTTTTTTAAATTAAAAAATATTTTAACCCAGTTTTTTATTTTGTAAAAAATTTATAATTTTTGGGAGGGAGCAAGGACAAAAATTTTTGAGCGTAGATGGGAATCGAACCTGAGGAACATTTTAAGAGCCGAGTGTTTTCGCCACTCGGCCATGACGGCGCATTTTTTGTTCATATAAAATTACAATGATAAGCCTTTTGTTAAACATGATATGGGGCTAAAAAATTATTCTTGAAAGGTACCTCCATGATCTTGGTGTCATTTTTCTTCTCTCACCTAGTCCTATCGATTGGTATAGGCCGTGACGGAATTGAACTTAAGGTGACAGAGATAGCACAAACAGACAGACACATATAGCGCGTTTAATGTTTTAGAGTTTACGTTAAAAATTCGTTAAAATTTAATATTTACTTTTCCATTTCCGATATAAATTGCTTCATGACTAAATCCATGCCAATCTGTTTGAATATGATCGCCTTTGCGTAGATACTTTTCGGGATATTTTGCACATTCTTTCGGCATCAATCGAATGACTATTTTTTGCGGGCTAAATTTTTTTATACATATCTTATTATAAAAATAAGTTTACAATTTTCTTGGCATCTTCTCATAGTCTCCTTTTCTCAAATCATTATCTCTTGCATTTATGAATTCATCGACACTGTTTTTCGTTAAATGTTGACCATAATAAAGTAAGTTTGTGCCATACTGTGCTGCTGAACTAAAACTTGTGGTTCGAATTTGGTTGTAAAACTGATATTTTTCCGTTTTCGGGGTTAGGAACCAAGAATGGACGCAAAAAGGACGAGCCGAGAGAATCGACCCCCCTCCCCTCCATCCCCTCCGAAATCGACTGAAGGCCGAGAAAACAGGTCTCCATTATGATTTTTTCGTTTTCCCCTCGCCAAAATTTTTGCCTTCATTTGAAACTGCATTGGATTATAGTCGAAAAATTTTTTGCTATAAGTTAAAAAAACTATTATAAAACTCGGGGAAAAAGTTATTGAAACGAAAACGAGTGAAAAAAGTTATTGAAACGATTGATCGCCGAAGTATTGAAACGATTCTTGCAATTCAGGGAATCTCAATTGACGAATTGTGTCTGATGTGCAAGAATCGCTACATTGTTGATCAATTGCTTCGGTATCTGACGCAATCTTACTGGATAGTGCCGAAATGTGCATGCATACTGGACCGTATCGCCGAAAATGTGCATAAAGGCTTATCTCGATAATCTTGATCCGTATAAAACCATACTGCATACCATAATCCCTAATATAATTTTTTGTAGTTTATTCTCAAAGCATACTTTTGTAACGATAAAACAATAATATTGACCACATTTAGATGTTCCATACATTCTTTTAACCTCCGGAAATTTTGGCACAGTATTCATACACTGATTGACGTAGTTTTGAAATGACACACTAACCGACATAGTTTTAAAGGACCACTGAACTTTTGAACAAACCTCGAGAATTTATTTTTAAAAGAAAGAAGAATTTTTACTGATCATTTTTTGTTTTTACGGCACCCCTTGAAAGTTTAACCTTTTCGAGATAATTGCGTTTGAAATTTTGGTCAAAATTTTCAAACGTGATTGTGTATTGGAGCGAAAGGGATTGACCCCAATCGTGTTTGTTGCTTGGATCAATAAAGTCTGTTTCTTGAAACGATTTGTCAAATATTATAAAAGAACAACCTTCGTATTTTTTATAGCTCTATGAGACGAATAAAATGGCACCAAAAATATCCAATTTGAACATTATTTTGGGTTATTGAAACGAAAATTATGATTCATGTTTTCGTTTCAATAACCAAAAATAATGTTCAAATTGGATAATTTTGGTGTCATTTTATTCGTCTCATAGCTATAAAAAGATGACGAAGATTGTTTTTTTTTATAATATTTGACAAATCGTTTCAAGAAACAGACTTTATTGACTCAAGCAACAAACACGATTGGGGTCAATCCCTTTCGCTCCAATACACAATCACGTTTGAAAATTTTGACCAAAATTTCAAACGCAATTATCTCGAAAGGGTTAAACTTTCAAGGGGTGCCATAAAAACAAAAAATGATCAGTAAAAATTCCTCTTTCTTTTAAAAATAAATTCTCGAGATCCGTTCAAAAGTTCAGTGGTCCTTTAAGCACTCGTTTTTAAATACAGGGTGTCCCACGAAACGTTACGCTAACTTTGATCAAACATATCTTTTGATCCATAAAAGATTTTTCGATACGGTTTTCTTTAAATGGAGACAATTCTGGACAACTTATAGAAGACACCATCTAAATTTGCTTATATAAAAAATTTTATTTTATTTTTTTTAAACTTTGAACGTGAATTTCACATTATTCCCATGCTCCAAATTTTTTCATTTTTGCATATTCAGAAAGAGTAAATTTTTTCAGCTATAATTGTCAACAAAATTTTTTTAATTTATGATGTAAAAAAGTTGAAAAAATTAATTCGACTAAGGTGGGATTCGAACCATCGATATGT
Source organism: Acrobeloides nanus (assembly GCA_900406225.1). Taxonomy (NCBI): domain Eukaryota; kingdom Metazoa; phylum Nematoda; class Chromadorea; order Rhabditida; family Cephalobidae; genus Acrobeloides; species Acrobeloides nanus. Next base: position 6,952 of record OZJO01001898.1, read on the forward strand.
TAAGTCTAGAGACTGACGCTCTAACCACTGAGCCATAAAAGCAATTAATTGGAGTTTTTAACAATTGTATATGAATTCAAGTATATTATTGGCAAAAAATTAACGAAATAAATTTAAAAATATTTTTAAAAAATTTTATAGAAAAAATTGACTCTTTCTGAATATGCAAAAATGAAAAAATCTGGAGCATGGGAATAATGTGAAATTCACGTTCAAAGTTTTAAAAAAATAAACTAATATTTTTTATATATGCAAATTTAGATGATGTCTTCTATAAGTTGTCCAGGATTGTCTTGTCTCCATTTTAAAAAAACGCATCGAAAAATCTTTTATGGATCAAAAGATATGTTCGATCAAAGTTAGCGTAACGTTACGTGGGACGCCCTTTATGTGCAACTTGATAAAAAAACAGCAAATGAAGAATTTTTCTGATTTTATCTTACTTTTAAGAGATGATTTCTCGAACATTCGAAGATCCCTGGTACTAGTGTTAAATAGTCCGAGCGTGCGCTCGGTGTTTGAAAGGTTATTTATTTTTCAAGACAAAATAAATTCGTGAGTTGAACATTCTTATATTTGAGAAAGGAGAGCGACCAAAAATTATTAATCAAATATTTAAGAGACACTTTCTTGAGCGTTCAAAGGTCGCCCTAAACGTTCCGAGCTCGCTTCAAATTGAATTTATTTTTTGATTGGTCACCTAAAAGTTCATTGGTCACCTAAAAATTCATTGGTCGCCTAAAGTGCACTAGAGCCAAAAATTCAAATCCTTGTCCTAAGCTCACATACCCCGATTTTACGTGTATTTGTTGAATTTTCCAATCTGTCTAAAACATCATAGATAATTTGTTCGGTTAAATTTTAATGCTGATCGATGTATTTCAACTAGTGATGTTCAAAATAGAAACAAGCACAACAGTTGTGCTTTTTTATGAGAAAAGCGTTGTGACGTGTATCTAAGGCTGTCCAAATTGGCGAAAATTTGACTCTTTGTGAAACAACTGTTTCTTTTTGAAACATTTTTTCCCATACTTTTTTCTTCCTTATATGCTTATCAAATTTTTTCTCCTTGATAAGTTCGATAGTCAAGCTAGACAACGATTTAATTTTTGCAGCAGAAGCGGTGAGGAAAAGTGAAGAAAAATTACATCGTTGTCTAGCTTTCCTGTCGAACTTATCAAGGAGAAAAAATTTGATAAGCATATAAGGGAGGAAAAGGTAAGGTAGAAAATGTTTCAAAAAGAAACAGTTGTTTCACAAAGAGTCAAATTTTCGCCAATTTGGACAGCCTTACGTGTATCATTCGAAGAGAACAAGTTTTATGACATCATAAAACTATATGATACAAGGCTTGTACCCTAGCGTACAAGGCTTGTACCCCCATCGAAACGCAGAAGGTCATTTCAATAAGTTTTTACTCTTTGATAAGTTCGAAAGTAAAGATAGACACATTGAATTTTTTTTTGAAATTTATTAAATAAAAAATTCAATGTGTTTACTTTTCGAACTTATGAAAGAGTAAAAACTTATTGAAATGACATTCTGCGTTTCGCGTAGTGTTAGAAATTTCTAGTAATCCGGTTCAATATGAGTTCATAATTGAGTTAGACATAATTGAAATTTTGCATTTTCAAATTGAAAAATGCAAATTTTCAATTATGTCTAACTCAATTATGAACTCATATTGAACCGGATTTCTAGAAATTTCTAACACTAGTTTCGCGGGTGAAAATCACAAGCCTTGTACATTAGGTACAAGCCTTGTGAAATGACTTTCAAAAATTTCCCCATGCATTAATCTCACTAAATAAATTCAATTTGAAGCGCGCTCGGAACGTTTAGGGCGACCTTTGAACGCTCAAGAAAGTGTCTCTTAAATATTTGATTTATAATTTTTGGTCGCTTGCCTCTCCCCTTTCTCAAATATAAGAATGTTCAATTCACGAAATTATTATTTCTTGCTCAACTCACGAATTTATTTTGTCTTGAAAAATAAATAACCTTTCAAACACCGAACGCATGTGCTGCTGATAACAGCAATAACGGCAGACCAAAGTTCGCAAAAAATGGGATAATTCGCCAAATCACTCTAAATCGTGTTCTTATTGCTCAGAATACGTTATTATGCAGGAATTTCAACGAAATTTAAGTGTGCTCCTCGATTTTTAGGATAACTGGGTTAAAAAAATTCAACGTGCAAAAAAATTTCTACTCCGGCGGGAGTCAAACATCCGACCTTCTTGGCTAAAAAACAGAACTTTACCACTTCACCACGATCGCATGTTAAGAAGTGCAGGATATACGAATTGTTGTTTATTTTGGATCCTGACATTTGAAAACTTCTAAACGATATTCCGCTTGAACACTACTACCATTTTTTGAGATTTTTAGCTTAAAAGTTGCGTAACAACTAGGAAAATAAAGTTATGGACTCATTTTGCTGATTAAAAATAAAATAAAAAATTTTTTCCATTTGTAACTCTATAAAAGCAGCCAAAAAAAGCGGTTTTCTTAACAAAAAATTTTTTTTTTTGCTTTAAACAGCAAATTGAGTCCGTAACTTTAAAAAATTCTAATTCGTTAACCCTAAATTTTCAACACAAAATTCTTGAATCAGGAATTTAAACGGCGTCAATCCCTTCGCTTCAATACACAAAAAAGTTTAAATTGTTAATGCAATTTTGTTTCGCATTTATCTCTTCAAGATTAACGAATTAGAATTTACTTCCAACCCCAATTTGAACTTTCGTTTAAAATTTTTTGTCAAAACTGGACTGGTCCTTTAATAAACTCTAAATTTTTTTAGTACAAGTTCGTCAGGCCAAAAACAACATTAATCGAGTTTATTTAATACGTCTGGTTATTAAAATTACAAAGCATCAATTATTTTTGATTACGAATCCGTCAAAATTGTTGCTAAGCTAATCAACTCTAAATTTTTTAGAAGTAAGAATTGGCATTTAACATGATTACTACGCCTGAAATCATCTGCGACTTATTTTCTTTCTTGGACAAAGATCAAATTGAAAGAATTCAACTCGTCAACCAATTTTGGAACAACGTCATCATTCGTTACAAAAATATTTTGCCTCTTCGACAAATTGATTACTTAGAATTTCGTTACAATAAAATTTATCTTAATCCAACAATAGACAAAAAACTTGACAGACAAAGTTCTAGCTATATAATTAACTTTAATGGAACAAACTTAAGCAAAAGCGAGGAACATATGCTATGTTGGTATTCGAAACTGACCGTCGATGAAGTATTGAAAAATTTGAATGATGTCGTTTTTGATTTTATTCAAATTCATTATTATAATAATAATCAGGATGATTTTGATAATTTATTAAATATGATAAAACTTGTTACAGCGAAAACTGGAGGTAGATTTCGCGGAAGATTTGGAAGCTGCCTAACGGAAATATTTGGCTCCAAACTGAATGAAATTGTTGGTAAGAGATTTTTAAATACTGCAAGATATAAAGAACTAAATATTTTAGCATCCGACCTCGAACTGATCACCCGGCCCCGAGCCTGAGCCGTGAAAAATTTCGGGAAAACCCCTAATCGGGAAATAAGTCTGTGTATTGAAGCGAAAATGGACAGGGGATCGGCCCGGGATCAGCTTTTAATGATGGGGTAGTGAATCGGACTGGAGTTGACAATTGGCCATGGGAGGAAGGTTGGCTTATGGTGATGAGGAGGGGGGTTAGAGTTGGCTCTAGTGCTCGGTGTTGGGATAAGGATTTTGCCCTAGGGCTGATGATTGGCACTGGGAAGGGGGTAGCTTTTGATGATGGAGCAATCGACCAGGTTGGCTCAAGATCGGCTCTGTGGGTAGGAGATTGGCCCTGGGGCTCGAGCTCTGGTGAGGAGGAAATCGGCCTCTGGGATGGGACTAGGACTCGGAAATTTGTTTTGGGGAGCAGGGTCGACCCTTCTCGAATCAACAGTACTCAAGCGGTTCTCGATTTTGCCCATATAAAGCATTATGATTTTAATTATTTTAGATAATTATATCATGGTCGATGAATTCGTTCTCATTATTATTTGTTTACGCATAAGAGAAGTCTGTGCGAATCCCGAAATTGTACAATTGCCTTCGACACCGAAAGAAATTAGACTTCAACCTTTGATATTTAATGACAATGATGAAGTATTGCATTTCACTTGTAATGGCAAATTAAATGGAGCTAACCGAGTGACTATCGATTTTGTGACTTCAGATACAAATCATGGAAATTTTATTCAGCAATGGTTTGAGGTATGCAAATAATTTACTACTTATAAAAATTTTTTAGCTATATCGTACGCATGAAAACCCCATTTCTTTAGTTGGAAGGTTCGAACTTGTAAACGATTTTTGTTTAATCAAAATTGCTTATGATGCTGTAAAAACATTTTTAAACAACTCTCAACTTCGTGTAAAATATAGCCTCGAAACAAAAGAGTTTCATAGAACTTGCTATGGCGTTACTAATCAGTATGTTAAGCGTAGTTGTGTGTTACATGAAACGGATTCTTATGCTTTGGTGATTGAAATGGCATATAGAGATGTAACCGATATGAGCAGTATAAATGCATCAGATTTGGATCAACCACCATGTGATAAAATGCAATTCATTTCATTCTGTATAAAATCATTGTGATTGTAATATATTTTTTGAGTTAAAAGAAATTTGATTCAATATTTAAAGTTACAAAAATAATATCATTGGCGTAGACGAATATCAATCAGGAGTCTGTGCTATTAAAAACCTAGTAGTGAAAATAATCGCATAAAAAAAGTTTTTTCCCTCGAGAAATTTGCCTTAGAAAACTGGTTCTAATGATTTTTGGGCTCTGTAAGGGAAAGGTACCCTTAGCGAATTTCATAAATCAAAATTAAGCTCAGATTCGTATTTTTCGTTCTAGAAATACCCTCTATACGTTGAAATCGGAAGTTCTAAAATTGTTTGAAGCTCTAAACAATTTTTTTCAAGGTCAAAACCAACGGATGTGCGTGCTTTTTGACATTGGAGGGATTTTGACCTTGAAAAATCAATTGTTTAGAGCTTCAAACAATTTTAGAACTTCCGATTTCAACGTATAGAGGGTATTTTTAGAACGAAAAATACGAATCCGAGCTTAATTTTGATTTATGAAATTCACTAAGGGTACCTTTCCCTTACAAAGCTCCAAAAATGCCCAAAAATCGTTAGAACCCGTTTTCTAAGGCAAATTTCTCGAGGGAAAAAGCTTTTTTATGCGTTTTTTTTCACTACTAGGCTTTTAATAGCACAGATTTCGATTTTAAAATATATTTGAGGTGGTTCTATAAGTCTCTATAGTGGCATAAATGGGGATACCGAGACGGGTACTTTCACAAATAAAAAAAACGCTATTTTTGGATAGGTGTTGCATGGAAAGATAGTCAGCGAGCAAAATGAGAACATACTTTTGGCCAAAAGCAACCGCATATCTGAATAGATGGTGCACTCCTCTTGCAAACAGAAAAAGAATCTTCGTCCAAACCTCTTGCTTCGATTTTTAGAATTAAAAACAAAACAAAAAATCGAGATTTTCGGGCCCCAAAATTGTTTTTAATTTTTCTAAGTGTAGAGACGCAAACCGAATAAACTGTAAAATATGTTTGAAAGGTTTTGATCCAAAGATAGGTTGACACTTTTGACCTAGGTCTTGTATAGCCAGAGCAAAACTTAAATCGACAGCATGCTGAAATCCATCAGATATAGAATGAGAGACACGGCCAAATTTCAATCATACATATTTAGTATAACCAAGACATAGGCCATTATAATAGGGAAATAGATAGAAAAAAACAACGATGCAAAGTGATTTGGAGAAAAGCTTGGTGTAAATTTAGCAAAGTATTTTTTTCAAAAAAATTACCATATTTTCATCGACCTCCCCCCAAAAGATTGGGGGGAGGTCGATGAAAATCCCACCACAAAGAAAATTTTACCTATTGCCCTAATAAAAAATCTCACCAAGAGGAGGGGGGAAGGGGTCTCGGAGCGATTTTTTTACTAGCGTTAGTAAATGGATGACCCCTTGTTTGTTTCAAACAAGTTTTTTCCGCTCGAGGGCTGGCTAGCTGGCTCAACTTAGTTCAAGCCTATATACCGCTGACTCCAAACATTTTTTTATTCTGTTACACGTCCGAGAATCTGTATCCATCAACAGTTGTTTGTAATTTTTTTGCCATCAACCGTTGTTTATTTTTTTGCAATCAACAGTTGTTGTTCCTGATTTAGAATGAGCCTAGAATACAAATGAGGTCATAGAACAGCAAAATTGCTATATAAGATAAGGTTTTTGATCAAACGTTTGTTCCAATACTAAGAATTTATATTAATTGAAAGTTGAGCAAAGATGCTGAGAATCGTCTTCATTTTTTCGTTGCTCAATCCCATTTGTTGGTGTATGCCAGTTATTGATAATCAAGTGGTAAAGTTTATTCAATAAACAAAATTTTTTAAAACATGTTGGGCATCTAGATTCTGATTTTGGGACTGGAGTAGGGGTGCCATTTTTGACTATTTTTAATCATTTGCGATTATTTTTCGCTAAAAAAATAATCACAAAATCGCGTGATATTTTTAAGATTTGTTATGTCCAGTCAATTATAAGACAATTTTGTGATTTGTTGAACAAGTTTTTGACTTAAAATTCATATGTAACTTCTCCAGGAAGTATTTTCATGCGTTTCTGATGTATTCAAATTGATTTTTTATGATAGTTCACTTATAGCAAGGTTCTGAAAAATCACTTATAACAATGTATCAAAAAATGATTATTTTTTGACGAAAAATGATTAAAGATGCAAAATCCTGATGGCACTCCTAGACTGGAGTGAACTAGAGGCTGTTCTATCTATAACAAAAAAAGTTACAGCACTTTGGAAAATCATTAAAAATAGCTAAAAAACCACTTTTTGAGATAAATAAGTCTATTAGGGACAGGGACGTAGCCAGTCCATCTTTAGAGGGGGAATTTTTTGAAAAAATTGAATTTGTTGTTGAAAAATTTCGAATTTTTGGAAAATTGACATTTTTGAAAAAATTTTGAATTTTTTTGTAAATTGAATTCCTGGCAAAAATTAAATCGACAAAAATTTTTGAAAAAAAACAAGTGCAATAAAGTCAAAAATTTAGATTTTTTCACTGAAAGCTATGGGGCTTAGAAGCAGGAGAGACCCAATTTCATCGGCGATTTCAGAAATGACCCTAAATGCACTCAGAGACCTTCACTTTTTTTGATTTTATCTTACTCAGGGCACTCAAAAACCATATTGTGCAAAAAAATCGCATCAAAATCCGATTTGCATAAAATTCTGGGAGAAGCGCCTATTGCTGTGAAACAGCGATTTTCTAAATTTTCTTAATACTTTTCACAACAAGTCAAAATTTTAAATTTGTTTCCCGATTATGGTTTTTGGCCAAGCTCATTCAGGAAAAAATGGTGGCGAATCATAATTCTTTCAGGCAAACCGTAAACTCGTAAAATCGAGTGGGCGTCTATTGATGTGATCGCATTGTACAAATCAGCTACATGGTTGACATATTTACAGCAGACATTGTGCGCGGTATTTTTTTCGTTTGTGCGCGATATCTTTTTTCATTAATAAACACCTTGAATGTTTATAAATGAGTGCAATATTTTAGGATTTGGCATTTGCCTAGACAATTCAATTATCGACTTCACTTTTCGAAAGAAAGTCCAATTTTAGATATATAAGAATGTACAGTTTTTATGTCTGGAAAATTTTTTAAAGTGTTTTCTTATAAAAACCCCTTTCCCTTCGCGTGATCCCACCTTCTCTCCCCCCATTACCCGTCGCCCTCCCCCTCACCGGACACCTTCCCCCGCTCTACCCCATCTATGAGTTACCCCTCCCTTTGAGTTACGAGTTACACGGTTGCCCCACTGGGCCTCGTGCACACGTCTGTGTAGTATAAACCTTAAAAGCTGCATGGAACTGGTGCTTCCTTTCCATCTTTGGAGTCAATATAATATTTAACCTGTGAAAATAATAATTTACACCCAAGATTCTTACTAGGTGCTCCAAAAAATCTGATTTTTGTGATTTTTCAACAAATTTCAAGTTTTTTAATTTTCGCTAAAATTACATATATGAAGGGAAACCACCCTAAAAAGGACTAATTTTAACAAAGCTTTCTATTTAGACTCTTCGGCACTATGACAGTTCTCACAAAAGTTCTCACGGAATGGCTAGAAAATTTTCAGGAAAGGCACAGATTCAAAAATTGATTCGTGGAAAAGATTCTCCATACCGATGTATTATTCAAAAGTGCAGAATTTTTTCCAAAATGTAACCCTGATTTTTTTATGAATTTTTGAAAGTCATGAAATTTATCAAATTTGTGTGACTTTCAAAAATTCATAAAAAAATAAGGGCTACATTATTGGAAAAAAATTCTGCTTTTTTGAATAATAAATCGAGTATGGAGAATCTTTTCCACGAATCAGTTTTTTAATCTGTGCCTTTCCTGAAAATTTCTAGCCATTCCGTGAGAACTTTTGAGAGAACTATCCTAGTGCCGATTCTTCGATCCCTCCTGTTTGATATTCGTCTATGCCAATGATATTAGTTTTATAACTTTAAATATTTAATAAAAATTTTAAACTCAAACAATATATTAAAATCACAATGATTTTACACAGAATGAAATCCTTTCCATTTCATCACATCGTGGTTGATCCAAATCTGATGCATTTATACTGCTGATATCGGTTTTTATCTCATCATATGTCATTTCAATCACCAAAGCATAAGAATCCGTTTCATGTAGCACACAACGACGAATAAAAAAATGATAAGTAAAGTGACAATAAGGATCATACAATTTCTTTGTTTCGAGGCTATATTTTACACGGAGCTGAGTGTTGTTTAAAAATGTTTTTACAGCATCAAGAGCACGCTGATATTTGTTTTGTTGATTTTTGGTTCTATGTTCGAACTTTCCAACTAAAGAAATTGGGTTTTGATGCGTACGATATATCTAAAAAATTGTTTATAAATACAAATTATTTGCATACCTGAAACCATTGCTGGATAAAATTTCCATAATTTGTATCTGAAGTGTTAAATACGATAGTCAATCGGTTAGCTCCATTTAATTTGCCATTACAAGTGAAATTCAATACTTTTTCATTTTCTTTAAAGTTTAAACGTGCAAGTCTAATTTCTTTTGGTGTATACGGCAATTGTACAATTTCGGGATTCGCACAGACTTCTCTTATGTATGTATCAAGTCTTTCCAAACCGATATCCAATTTATCGACTATGACATAATTATCTAAAATAATTAAAAGAAACTTTCTTGCGTGTTCAAAGGTTGCTTAAATGGCGCTTGCACATTTGCGGATGTACATTTGCGGATATTACATTTCCGGACATTAAATTTGCGGATTTTACATTTGCGGACACACATTTGCGGATGTACATTTGCGGATTTTATATTTGCGGATATTACTTTTGCGGATATCACATTTGCGGACACACATTTGCGGATTACTTTGCGGATATTACATTTGCGGATATCACTTTTGCGAATATTACATTTGCGGATATTACTTTTGCGGATATCACTTTTGCGAATATTACATTTGCGGATATTACATTTTCGGACTGAAAATAAATTTTTTGAAATTTACTACCTCTGAAGGGTAGTAAATTTCAAAATTATTTTCCGTCCGCAAATGTAATATCCGCAAATGTAAAATCCGCAAATGTACATCCGCAAATGTAATATCTGCAAATGTAAAATCCGCAAATTTAATGTCCGGAAATGTAAAATCCGCAAATGTACATCCGCAAATGTGCCAGCGCCGCTTAAACGGTTCGAACGCGCTTAAAGTTGAATTTATTTAGTGAGATTAAGGCATGGGAAAGTTTTTAAAAGCCATTCGAGTCAAAATTCGATCTCTAAAAAAATTCAAAATCATGTCCGAGGCTCAATAACATCAATTTTACGTGTATTTTTTGAATTTTCTAACCTCTCTAAAACACCCAAGATAATTTTTTCGGCCAAATTTCTTTCTGTCAGATGTATTTCAATATAGAGAACATTTCTAGATTCGAAAAAATCCGAGAAACTTCGATTTTTGAGACATTTTTACACGTGGCTGTAAACAATTTTCTCGGATTTTGTCGAAACCACGCTAGAAATGTTCTCCATATTGAAATACATCTGCTCAAAAGAAATTTTAGCCGAAAAAAATTATCTTGGGTCTTTTATAGAGGTTAGAAAATTCAAAAAATGCACGTAAAATCGATGGTATTGAGCTTCGGACATGGTATTGAATTTTTTAGGGATCGAATTTTGTTCGAAATGACTTTTAAAAACTTTCTCATGCGTTAACCTCATTTTAAAAATTCAATTTGGAGCACGCTCGAACCATTTAACACTAGTGCCACCTAGGTTCGAATTTTCGAGATATCGTCTCTTAAAATCATACTGTTTTCTATACAAAATATGGGCAAAATTAAGAATCCCTCAGGTACAATTGATCGAGAAAGGTCGACCCTGTGCCAAAAAACAAATTTCCGAGTCCTAGGGCCTATCTCCCACCCTAGAAGCATATTTCTTCCTCACTAGAGCTCGATCACCAGGGCCAATCTCTTATCCACAGATTCGATCCTGAGCCAACCATGGCCGATTGTTTCATCATCAAAAGCCAACTCACTTCTCAGGGCCGATCATCTAGCCTCAGGGCAGAAACCCTATCCCAACGACGAGCACCAGAGCCAACTCTACCCCACCCCCTCATTACCATAAGCCGACCCTCTTAACATGGACAATCGTCAGCTCCAGTCCGATCCACTGCTCTAACGCCGATCTTCAGAGCCAATTTTGATTTCCCTCCTCGGGCCGATTCCCCTCCTAGGACCTATCTCCGAGCCCCAAAGTCGATTCTAGCTCCAGAGTCGAACCTCAGCGCCTAGCACTCGATCCCCTCTCCACCCCATCACTAAAAAATGGTCCTACTCTTTCCACTAATCCAATGATGAGCCCCAGAGCCAACTCAAGGTCCCTGGACCGATCCCAGAGCTCCAAGACCAACCAATCTATGAATCACAGTAAAGATAGAGTTTTTACAGTTCAGGAATTTGCGAAACCGATTCTTGAATAGAAAAACTCCAGAGACGATGATTTTAGCATAAAACAAAATAACTATCGATTTTCGCTTCAATATACAACCCATTTTCCAATCAGGGGTTTTTCCGAAATCAGGCAAATTTTTTATCGGCTCAGGCTATGGTGCCCGGCCCTGGGTACTAAAATATTTAGTTCGAGCGAATCTTATATCTTGCAGTATTTAAAAATCCCTTACTAAAAATTTCATTAAATTTTGAGCCAAATCTTGCCTCACTATACCAATTTCCATTTCTTCCGTGAAATTTGCCTCTAGTTTTCGTTGTAATAAGTTTCATCATATTCAATAAATCATTCAGATCCTCTGAACCACAATCTATACAACGAATGCTATCAAAAATGGCATCATTCAAATTTGTCAATACTTCATCGACGGACAGTTGCGAATAGCGAGATGACACATTTTTTCCCTCGAATTTGCTTAAGTTTGTTCCATCAAATTTAATTTCATAGCTTCCGGGACGTGGCCAATCTTTTTCTGTCGCGTAAAAAAAAAATCGATTTGGATTGAAACATAAGCGAAAAAATTGTCTAAGAGGCAAAATTTTGTTGTGACGAATGATGAGGTTGTTCCAAAATTGGTTAACTAGTTGAATTCTTTCAATTTGATCTTTGTCCAAGAAAGAAAATAAGTCACAGATGATTTCAGGCGTAGTAATCATTTTGAATGCCGATTCTTACTTCTAAAAAGTTGGAGTTGGTTAACTTAGCAACAATTTTGACGGATTCGTAATAAAAATAATTGATGCTATGTAATTTAAACAACTAATTGAATGCGTATGAAATAAATAAACGATGAAATCCAAAAATTCTAAAATCGGAACCGGTACGTACCAAGAACTGAATTTTATATAAAACTGAAGCGCTTCAGTTATATATATAGAACTGAAGCGTAGAACTGAATTTATTCAGTTTTATATATAAAAAACTGACGCGCATCAGTTTTGTATATTAAAACTGACGCAATTTTATATAAGACTCAATTGATCACATACAAACACAATAATGTGGTATAAATTCCATGCTGAAATGAATGATGTATGTGCAAAAAAACAAATAGTGAGAAGCAAGGGTAACAAACAAATGAACTTTTTCCACAACTCTATACTTAGCTTATGCTTACAAAATCTTTATAAAATGTACTCATTTGAAAAATTGAAATGGCTCAAACTAGTAAAATATTTATCAAATTTTTATAATAACTTTTTTGAAATATATAAATTTATTGAAATTTTGCCTTCTTATGACAAAAAAAAGTTTTTTCAAAAAAATTCCTTCAGATCGTGTTCCCAATGTCGAAAAACACCCTGATACCAAATTTCAGCCAATTTGGAGAACTTTTTGAAGATCCGAGTTTTTGGCCCTCTTGGTCCCCCTTGGGGTCAAAAACTCGAGTTTTCAAAAAGTTCTCTAAATTGGCTGAAATTTGGTGTCAGAGGTTTTTCGACATGGGGAACACGAATCTGAAGAAATTTTTTGATTTTGACCACGGGAAAGTACCCTACGAGGGATATACTCTGAAAATGCCTCAAAAACTTTGTATTCCTTGAATCAGGGTCAGGCAAACATTTTCATGCATCGGCAATGCGCGCAATTGATTCCCCGGTCAGAAAAAGCATAGTACGGCCGAAAATTTCATCAAAAATCGACTTCTATAGCCAAATATCGACATTTTAAAATTAATTTGCACCACTGAAAAACCCCTATTTTTTGAAAAAGTCTGTATATTGACACGAAAACATGAGTTACGCTCAAAAAGATTTATTCAACATTCATTTTTGCATAATAATAAAAAAAATTTCAACGAAAACGAGTGAAAAATGCCGAAATTAGATGTATTTTTTGGGCAGACAATACTTATCGAACAACCCAATACTGTCAACCCTCGATTTAGTTACCCCCTCCCTTGGATTCGATTTATTGACCCCTCCCTGGAATTTGGGCACTATTACTGTTTTCCCCTTTATTTTTTTCGTTTCAATACACAAATTCCTTGCAACCAGACAACGCTATTGTGTATTGAAACGAAAGAGGAAAAAGTGACTTTATAGTCCATCAATTTTTATGAAAAAATTTCTGTGTTGAAGAAAATCCTTGTGAAACTTAATATGTAGATCCAGAAAAGGCTAAAAAGCGACAACAATATCCTTTTTTGTGTATTGTTTCAAATATTTGACCGTTTTTGGCTATGACAACCAATTTCCAATAATTTCTGGGCCAATATGAAAATAAATCTCGTTTTTAATGTGCTTCACGTTGAAAGGTTTTAATTAATTTTAAGTAAATTGCCATTAAATTGTTTTTTACAAATTCAATAGCCAAAAACGGTCAAGTATTTAAAACAATACACAAATTTGATTCTTTTACTCCTTGGTCCCCCAAGGGAAAAAATAGAATTGTTTCGCGCTCGGCAATGCACACAATCGATTCTCCACCCAGAAAAACCCCCTGAGGAGTTGTTTTCGTAAAGATTCGATGCAATGCTCAATAGCACCTTATTCAATTTATAACAACCCTTATTTATTGAACAATACCAGATTCTTTTGATTCTATCTCGAAATTGAGAAAAGGTTAGGAAAATGCGATTTATTGAATCTATTGGGTTGATCCAAAACTTCTACGACATTTTTACGTGAATTTGTGGTCACTTTTCTAAAAATGAGCCCTCTAGGGGTAATTTGATGAGAGGAATCGATTGTGCGCATTCCCGAGACTTGAAAATGCTTCTCTGACACTGTTTTAAACGTAAAGTGAGGTATGTATTGAAGCAAAAATGGTCAAATGTTTATCAAATATTACCTTATAGGAGACCATTGGGAAAATGAAAGCAAAAAATTCCAAAAAAATCCCTAGACTTGTTTGGTTTTCCTTTAAAAATTGAACATTTGATCATTTTCGCTTCAATACATACCTCAATTTCAGACAAAAAAATGCGCGCAATCGTTCCCCGAATAAAATTTCTCAATACAAGTCATTTTTAAAAAATAATTTTGGGTACAAATTTACGCAAAAAAGTCGCAGAATTTTTGGATCAACCCAATAGATCCAAAAAATTGCATTTTTCTAACATTTTCTAAATTTTGGACATCCTAAATTTTAGTTTTTCTAAATTTCGGATTTTAAATTTTTTTTTCTCTAAATTTTGGCCCATAATCGATTCTTTTTGGCATTTTGTTTTTCTTTTAATTCAATATATATCATAAAGATTGCTATTCCAGTGTGTTAGGCTTATGCTTAAATTTAGGCAAGGCTTACTTAAGTTTATTCTTAGGCTTAGGTTATGATTAACTATGGTTTAGGCTTAGACTTATGCTTAGGCTTATCTTTTCAAGCCTTGGAAGTTTAAACATTTTAACTAAAAATTTTGGTTAATATAGCATAATAAACGAGCGTAAAAAACCAATCAATGATTAATAAATAAAAGAAATCTCTTGGCAAGTTGCATTGATCGAAAGAAAGAAACAAATGTGCTGAACAATAAATTGATTTCTGTTCAACTCACGAATGACAACACACAGAAAATCTATAAAATCGGCATTTATGCAACAACGAAATTCTATTTTTCATCAGTTTAAATAATCCAAGTTATTCATAAAAAAACATCAGAATTTCAAAACAGGTATACTAAAGAAAATTTCTCAAAAAATGCACATTAGACGCATTTGTTAACGAGCCGCTTGAATATTTATTAAATTACCGGTTTTCGAATATTTATTAACATGTCAGTTGTTTCTATCGTCTTTCTTCTTTCATCTCGTGCATATATCAGAAAGTACTCAAACAAACATAGTTCTAACATGAAAATACAAATCGATTCAATCGGTATTTCAGCAAAAAAAAATATTTTTAATATTTTTTTTGCATTTTTATGTATTTGTTGTACGTTTTAAAGGACCAGTCTACTTGTGGTGAGTTGATCCATGTGATAGAGCACAAAATTTGGAGCATTTTTTGCTTTTACGACACTATTTGAAACTTTAACCGTAAAAAGTTTTTTTTGAATACAGTTGTCTTAAATTTTGGGGTAAAAACAAATAAATATGTGTTTCTTATATATTTTTTTCTGCATCTAATGACGTTGAAATTATTCAAAATTTCGAGGACACACTTGGTCACTACTCCTTGTTAGTATTGGAACAAATGTTTGATCAAAAAACCAATCTTATATAGCAATCTTGCTGTTCTATGACCTCATTTTTAATCAATCTAGGCCCATTCTAAATCAGAACAACAACTGTAGATTGCAAAAAAAACAAACAAACATCGGTTGATGGCAAAAAAATTACAAACAACTGTTGATGGCTTGTTGTTCTATAACCTCATTTTTAATCAACCTAGACAAACAACGGTTGATGGTAAAAAAAATTACAAACAACTGTTGATGGCTTGCTGTTCTATGACCTCATTTTTAATCAATCTAGGCTCATTCTAAATCAGGAACAACAACAGTTGATTGCAAAAACAAATAACAAACAACGGTTGATGGCAAAAAAATTACAAACAAATGTTGATGGTAAAAGATTCTGGATGTGTAACAGAAGAAAACAATGTTTGGAGTCAGCTATATATAGGCTTGAACTAAGTTGAGCCAGTTAGCCATCCCTCGAGCGGAGAACACATCTTCTTCAAGTCATCTCCACTCGAATGCCGCGAATTTTCTTCCGATTTCTGAGAAAATGTAATCGTTTGTTTTACAGTAGCAGACAAAAATCTTTGAACAAAGGATCAATTGCTCACAGGGATCCATTGTTCAAAGACTTTTCCCGCTACTGTACTTTTAGCATCTCAACATATGGTGAAGGAATTGTTTGATTTTGATGGATATTTCTCGATAAAAACCGTTTTTATTGCTTTTTCGTAGTCATTTTTCGGGTGGTTTTGGGGTTTTTCGATGTGTCCGAAAACAACTGTTAAGATCCTTATTTCTTACCTTTTTAGACCGTTTTTGTAAAAGATTAATTCTAGAATTTCATCAGATAAAGTGGGCTGATAAGAAAACATGAAGCTTGTCTTTACTCTACTTCTACTTAGCTTTCTACTCAATTTGCACCCAACTGAAGTAAAATTCTTATAATAAAATTTTAACTCATTTTTGCCCACTGGTGCATTTATGAACAACTACTTAAGACACCGTCTCTACAAAGTGTTAAAATTGAAGGGAACACAAATTTAAAGTTGGTCCAAATTTTTTCGCAAATACCTAGATTTGTTCATATAGATGAGTAGATAAAAAGATTCTAGAGTGTGAATTTTTGAAACATGCGTCTATGTGGTGAAAATCATCAAAAATGACTATGTTTAGTGTCTCCGGAGAAATGAATTTCACCAAAGGAGAAGGAATTCATTTCTCCGGAGACACTAAAAATGGACATTTTTGATGATTTTCACCATATAGATGCATGTTTCGAAAATTCTCACTCTAGCATTTTTTATCTACTCATCTAAACGAACAAATCTAGGTATTTGCGAAAAAATTTAGATCAACTTTAAATTTTTGTTCCCTTGCTAACATGGACCATTGAAATTTTTGTAGAGACGATGTCTTAAGACAAAGGCGGCCAAAAATGGGTTAATGCTGAGAAAAAATCGGCAATCTTGTCGTGCATCCTCACAGAATTTTATCAGTAAAAAGTCATAATTTGCAAGAAAGAAAACTTTTTTTTGTCATTTTTCGACAAGATATTCATTTCTTTCTGAGCCTGAAAAAAATTTTAACATTTTTTTATCTAGGCTGGCTGTATGAATTGTGCTGCTAATGATTGTTGCCGTGGAGAAATTACTGTTTTCGGTATAAAAATGTCTTATGGATATTGTTGCAGTCAAGGCCGCAAGCGTCGTGATTTAGTAAAAAATGAAATTTTTACTTAATGTAGAAATTAGTTTTAGAGCCTTCTCGAGCAACTACGAAACAGCAAAATGAATAAGGAACAGCAAAATGAAAATGGACATGAAGCGTTTATTTAAAAAATTACTTTTTATAATGTTTTAAGGGGGTGCATTTTGCGGACGAATAGATAAGCAAGAAATTTTGTTCGCATAACGCTTTTTCTGGAAATTCAGACCCTAAATAGTCTAGAAAAAGCGTTTTGCGTTAAAAATTTCTCGCTTGGCTATTCGTCCGCTAAATGCCTCATCCTTTTAAATCTCTTACTGTATTAATTTTTACTATTATAAAGATCAGACAAGTTTTTTGCAATAATAAAAAGATCATACAGTCAAATTCCTCTAAAAGGCCCACCCCTCTAAGAGAGCCCCTCCCAAAAATCCTCTAAGAGACCCCCCTCCCCGCGGAGGAAAACAACAAATATGCGAATTTCGAATAGATTTTTTGTTCTTTCGAATTTATAAACAAAATTATGAAAAAACTTTTTTTTTAAAACCACAATTTTTCACGATTTTCATGCCTCTGAAACATGAAATTCGGATTCCCCGTATAAAATTACCCTAAAGTCACCGATAAAAAATTTTTTTGTTAAAAATAAATATTTTATCAATTTCTTGTTAAAAAAACAAGTTTTTGTTGCCTGAATCAGGATTAAGATGACGTTTTCATGCTTCGGGAGTATGAAATTCGGATTCCCCGCAAAAAATTACCTATATTAGCAAAAAAGCAAAAAATTAGCAAAAATTTTCGTAAATTTTGGATGAAGAAAAAAAAAATGGCTCCAGCCGGGATTAAACCCCTTTAATCTTCCTTATAGCGCCACTCACCATTTTACCACGTCGGGCACTGGATTTTGACTCAAACGGTGAAATGAACTATAACCACTGAGCCACCGGGCCATTTACTAGCAACTCTTCGAAATTCGATAAGTACAAGTGCCTTTATGCATGCATATTGAATGAATATATCTATACGTCGGTTTTCGGCGGTTATTTCGCAAAAGTTTTTTACTCAAAGTTTTTGTCTTACCAAGAATAATATTGCAATGAAAGCTCCTAAAAGTTCCTCTCAAAGTGTACGAGATATGGGTCTTCTAATATGCCGAAACATGGATTTTAATACAAAATCGCTGAAAGGCCCTTTGTTTCATATGTTCAAAATCTTGAAAAACAGCCTAATTTCGATTAAAACGATATTTTTTCTTTAAATATAGCATTCAAACCATACGTGGGTACGGGGGGGGGGTGCGACCCCCCTGATCGATTCACTCAAATAGCCGAAAATTGAGAGGGATTACCTCAAATTTTCAGGCGAATGGTATAATTTTTTAGGCAATCGGAATCATAGATCGGCAAGGGGGGAGTCTCCCCCTGACCCACTGGACCCAAAATCGAGGGGAGATCACCGCATGGACCCCGTCGAACATATGAGGTGGTCCATAAAAATTGTGTGTCAGAAGACTACTAAAAAAAGGTCCTTTTTTTATTAAAATCTTAGCCGAATTTAATGAGGCGATGGGTGGACTACCTCATACTGTTCGTTTAATCAAATAATTTTTGCAGATGATGTACGACAAATAATTATGCGCAATTTCTTGAGGTAAAAACGAATAAATATGTGTTTCTTATATATTTTTTCTGCATCTAATGACGTTGAAAATATTCAAAATTTCGAAGGCACACTTGACTATTCCTCGTTAGTATTGGAACAAATGTTTGATCAAAAAACCAATCTTATATAGCAATCTTACTATTATGACCTCATTTGTAATCAATCTAGGCTCATTCTAAATCAGAAACAACAACTGTAGATTGCAAAAAAAAACAAACAACGGTTGATGGTAAAAAAAATTACAAACAACTGTTGGTGGCTTGTTGTTCTATTACCTCATTTTTAATCAATCTAGACAAACAACGGTTGATGACAAAAAAAATTACAAACAACTGTTGATTGCAAACAAAAATAACAAACAACGGTTGATGGCAAAAAAATTACAAACAACTGTTGATGGCTTGCTATTCTATGACCTTATTTTTAATCAATCTAGGCTTATTCTAAATCAGGAACAACAATTGTTGATTGCAACAAAAAACAAACAACGGTTGATGGCAAAAAAAATTACAAACAACTGTTAATGGCAAAAGATTCTCGGATGTGTAACAGAAAAAAATGTTTGGAGTCAGCGGTATATAAGCTTGAACTAACAAGGGGGTGACCAGAACTGTGACAATTAAAATATTTTATTTTTGCATAAATGTGTAGTGAAAATATGGTAATTACTGGAACAATAGTAGTTTTCTCCGATAGGCTCATTTTAGGTCTTTTTTGATGATTAAAGTTGCAAAAAAATATCGATGCAAAAACTAAAGTCTCTGGCCGGGAGTCGAACCCTCGACCTCAAAATAATGGGCTGAAGTACTAGCCACTAGGCTAGTACTAGTCACTGGATGCCATGAAGATGTTGGCACTTATTTTTCTCATCAATTACGAGTGAAAAGATTATTTTTATTATTTAAATATAATTTTTATAACTTTATTTTTTCAAATTGACATTTTGATGCATTTATTAAGATTTTTTTAACAGAAAGTATCAAGACTATGTTTTGTGTCAAAATTTTTTTACTAATTTTGCCATCACAAGTTATAAAAATTATAAATAAAAAGAATCTTTTCACTTGTGATTGATGAGAAAAATAAGTACCAACAGCACGCACTCATATAATTTGTTTCAAATTTCGGGCGAAAATGTTTAATACCGCGTATCAAAGTGGTAAAGCTCTCTATTTTCACTCCTTAGGGCAAGGGTTCGATCTTGGAGGTCGAAATCAGAAAATCATAATTCAAGATTTCATCATACAAACTACAAAGAAATCTTGAATTATGATATTTCTGATTTCGACCTCCAAGATCGAACCCTTACCCTTCGGAGTGCAAATAGAGAGCTTTACCACTTTGCTACGCGGTATTAAACATTTTTGCCCGAAATTTGAAACAAATTATAGCCTANTTTCGACCTCCTAGATCGAACCCTTGCCCTTCGGAGTGCAAATAGAGAGCTTTACCACTTTGCTACGCGGTATTAAACATTTTTGCCCGAAATTTGAAACAAATTATAGCCTAGTGGCTAGCAATTCAGCCCATTATTTTGATGTCGAGTGTTCGACTCCCGGGTAGATACTTTTGTTTTTGCATCGATTTTTTTGCGACTTTGATCATAAAAAAAGCTCTAAAATGAGCCCATCGGAGAAAACCACTGTTGTTCCAGTAATTACTCGATAACGAATATTATACCAATTATTATATTTTAATATATGATGATTTTAGATTTTCTGTATCGAGATGGAACTTAAAACTTTCGCGGCACTTTTCTTAACAGTAATTTTGGTTGCCAATGTCTTGGCAAAGCAGGACGAAATGACGAGTATGGAAGAAGAGCGAGAAGACAAATTCGCTGATAGTAATGACAAATCTGCCGCTCGAATCAAGCGTGGACTCTGTAATTTAGTATGCAGCTGTGGTTGGGGAAATTGTTATCCTGCTCCTGGATATACTGATTCTACCTGCTGTTCGAGCGGTTATCGTTGGACATGCTGCCGTTAAGAGCAAGATCGAACCCCAGAACTCAATAAAAACTTTTTGCTCTAAACTAATTGTACTTATTCTTTTTTTATAAAAAATTTTTTTAATCGAATTTTTCTTCTTTTACTCAAAGATTTTTATCCTCGTCACCAAGTAAGAGAAATATTAGATCGAGAAGGAATCATTTTTGACTTTCAATAATCTGAGCAATTTGAGTCGCTCCTTTTTGACTAATGGGGTACCCCAGAAAGGTACCTATAAACGGTCAGAGTGAACTCAGAGCGACTCAAATCGCTCAGATTCGTGTTTTTTGACAAAGAAAACCCCTAGATACTGAAACTGCAGATCTAGCCCTCATTTGGGGAGGGGGTTTCCGATTTTCGCTTCAATACTCCAACTCCTTTCCTGAATCAGGGTCAAGAAAGCTTTTTCAGGCTTTGGGAATGCGCGCAATCGATTCCTGAAAAACCACCCAGAGTATCCTTTTTGACTACCTTTCCCTCTTGTTTATCGGCATATTCGGGTTAGACAACATATTATTTTATAAAAAAGTACATAAATAATTGTTATTGTTTCAAAAATATTTTATAAGAAAACACTTTCAAAAATTTTCCAGACATAAAAATTGTACATTTGTATAGGGGCGCTATTTTGAAGGGGTGTCTTGGGAGGTGTTATTTTAGAGGGGTGTTATTATTTTCAACCCCCTCTAAAGGGATGTTATTTTAGAAGAGTTACGTTATATACATTTTTTAATGCGTAAAAACCCATGCGGCATCACGCATTTTTTGCACAACTTTTAATAATAAAAATTTAAAATTGTGGAAACATTTCATTTGCTTCGGTTTTAGTTATATCTGAAGCAATCGATCAAATATTTAGGCGTGCCAAAATCACCTTATCAGTATTAGTTGTTCTTCTACTGTGAAACTTTGATCGGGTAATAAGCCGATGCAAGGAATGTAGACTTGTATAACATGGTTATAGAGATTTTTGATCCAAACAATAATGAAATAAAATAGAGTGTTGCAAATGCTTTATCAGTCTAGCAACAATTAATTCAAACAAATTGCTTTATTTGACTAAATTTATAGATTTTTATATCTAGAATAATATATTTAAGAAAATTATTTATTTACTAGCAGAACCGCCGCCTACGGCAGCTCAAAATTCAAAAAAACAAAATTAATAATTTCATCAACACAAAAAACAAATGCATAATATGTACCCATCACCTTTAAAAACCACCACATAACACCACATTATAACATTCGAATTTATTAGTTAAAATTTCTTTAAAAATCGACCCCTTTGGGATATAGGGAAAATCAAACGTTGCTCATTTGGAAAAAATCCCTTCACTTTTGATAGGGAGTCATATATGGGGAACAATTTTAGCTAGGTTTCGATATCGATTTCGGACTGACACTTGGAAAGGCTCCCTTGTGAGATAATTACGCTTGAAGTTCGTAATTTTTGAAATCTGAGTATTACAACGAAAACATTACCATGATATAAATTCGTCCTTGAGTCAATAAAAGTTGTTTAATGAAACGATTGATCGAAAACCAGATAATTAAAAAAATATTCGCTTGAGTCGAGCTCAATGGATTCCTTATATCATGCCGAACAACTTTAGTTCTCACCACTTTTTATGGAAATCTTCGTGGTGACTAAAGACTTCAAGTAAAAATCAAAAGTTTATTAGGGGTTTTCTCCATCTCACAATGCTTTTCATCAAAAGTGGTGAGAACTCAAGTTGTTCGGCATAACTAGAGACCGCCAGGGCTTTTCAGAAAACTCAATTTTTGAGTGTTCTATGCATTGAATGAGTTCCGAATTTACGAGATCAAAAACCATATGCTAAAAAAACCGCATTGAAAATGCATTTTTCCTTGCGAAAATCAACTTAGAAAAAACCGCATTTCGCTCAAGGAATTTATAAGAAAAAGCGTCTATTTCTGCGTATCTTCATGAAAGCCCATTTTTTCGGTCGAAAATACCTTCTAGGGGTAAATTCTAGTTGAAAAACACAATTTTGATGCTAAAAGGTACTCGTTTCTAGTCAAAAACATGACTTTTTGATAAAATTTCATTTTTTTAAAGAAAACATTATATCCTTTTAGAAATATTCTATTAAAGGCACATGTGTTTTTTTATACAAAATCTGGGATTGTCGAACTTCGCAGCGAAAATGAATGCATAGGGGTTTTGGGGGCGGAGAATCGATTGCGATAATTCCCGAACCCTGAAAATGAGTTCCTGACTCTGATTCAGGGAGGTCGACAAAAAAAGCTTCTTGGCGCCGCCAAAATTCGTCAGACGAACGGGGGCGTGTTAATTAAGCTATAATAAAATTCTTTTTTTGAACTGATAACGATTGAACAACCAAACACGCTACCCATTTTTATATATGATTTTTCACTCATCAACATCATCCGACTACACCTAAAGACGGACTCACAATCCAAAATGTTTAGAAATTTTACTGTAGTTTTATTTCTATGTGTTTATGGTACATTTGCATTACATTGCAAATCAGGAAGAGCACAGTGCTCATCAGCTGGAAACTGCATTGGTGTTCAAGATTCTGACAAATATTGTGGAATCCATTTGATAGATACAAATTATTGTGTCTATACTAGGCCTAGTCCATCCTGTAGCAATGATCCTTGTAATACGACGCCTGGTAATTGTGACTCTTCTATGGGTTGTTGGAGTGATAATAGTGATTTGAAAAAATTTTGTGATGATAACGGAGATGGTTGTTATTGGGGTGTTCTTGGAGATGTGACTGCGTGGGTAAGTATACGAACATATGAAAATCCAAGTTTTGATTTTTTATTAAACAAATTTAGACCTGTTGTTGTAGTGGTGATTACTGTAATGACTGCGCATCTGGAACTGATTGCAGTCCAAAGCCAATGCCAGACAAATGTACCAAAACAGATGCACCTCCTACTCAACAGATCTTTTCGAATTCAACATCAACATTAGATTCAACTAAAACATTAGATAATCATCATAATCAAGCCTTTGCGACTAAAAGTTTGACTAGTATGTTTGTTGTTTTATCTATTATCTACATTATTATATTGTTTTAAAAAATCATAAGTTAAGTGTTTTCTAATTTTATTTTTTATAAAATGTTGATATAAAAAAAGCTTTTTGTGAAAATCTTCACCTTCTTCCAAACATTCCCATACCTCCCATACCTAAATGATTTTTTATTAGATCTTTAAAATAGTTTATTTACCGCTATTCATTCCATAACCTCCAAATTTCATTCCATATCCTCCTTACATTCCATACCCACCTTGCATTCCATAACCACCACCAGGGTTATTTCGATTATGGTTACGGTTTTTTCGGTTATGGTTATAACCATAACCGTAACCGAAATCATAACTGAAACCAAAACCGAAACCAAAACCGTAATCGAAACCAAAACAATAACCGAAACCATAACCAAAATTTTTTCAAAAATTCAAATTTCAAAAAAATTTTTTCAAAAATTTGAATTTTTGAAAAAAAAATTGAATTTGCCGCCAAGACTCTGATACACCTGATTGATGCTTGATTGCAGGCAACTTTGAAAATTTTTCCGCAATTTTGTTTCGCTCATAACTTTTTACGGTTAGATTTTCAAGTAGTGCCGTAAAAGCAAAAAATGCTTCAAATTTTGCGCTCTATCACATAGCATCAACTCTCCAAAAGTAGACTAGTCCTTTAAAACGTACAAAAAATACATATTAAAAATATTTTTTTATTGCTGAAAAACCAATTTAATCGATTTTTATTTTCTTGTTTGAACCATGTTTGTTTGTGTACTATCTAGGTGCACGAGATGAAAGAAGAAAGACGATAGAAACAACTGACATGTTAATAAATATATTCAAAAACCGGACATTTAATAAATATTCGAGCGACTCGTCAACAAATGCGCCTAGTGTACATTTTTTGAGAAATATTTAACAGTGGCAAAATTTTCTTTAGTATACCTGTTTTGAAATTCCGATGTTTTTTAGGAATATTTTTGATTATTGAAACTGATGAAAAAATAGAATTTTGTTGTTGTTGCATAAATGCTGATTTTATAGATCTTCCTGTGTTTAGTCATTCACGAGTTAAACAGAAATCAATTTAATGTTTAGCACATTTGTTTTTCTTTCATTCGATCAATGGCAACTTGCCAAGAGATTTCTTTTATTTATTAATTCATTCATTGGCTTTTTACGCTCGTCTATTATGCTAATTAACCAAAAATTTTAGTTAAAATGTTTAAAATTCCAAGTTTTGAAAAGATAAGCATAAACTTAAGCCTAACACACTAAAATAACAATCTTTTGATATATATTGAATTTGAAAAAAACAAAATGCCAAAATGAATCGGCTATGGGCCAAAAGAGAAAAAAATTTAAAATCCGAAATTTAGAAAACCTAAAATTTAGAATGCCCCAAATTTAGAAAAAGTTAGAGAAATGCGATTTTTTGAATCTATTGGATTGATCCAAAAATTCTGCGACTTTTTTACGTAAATTTGTATTCAAAATTATTTTCATAAAATGACTTGTGTTGGGTATCGGAGAAACGATTGCGCACATTTTTTTCTGAAAGTGAGGAATGTATTGAGCAAAAATGATCAAATGTTCAATTTTTAAAGGAAAACAAAAAATTCTAGTGATTTTTAAACAATTTTTTCTTTTATTTTACCAATGGTCTACTATAAAGTAATATTTGATAAGCATTTGACCATTTTTGTTTCAATACGTACCTCACTTTACTTTTAAAACTGGTCAGAGAAGCATTTTCAACCTTTGGGAATACGCGCAATTGATTCTCTGCATAGATAAACATTCTAGAAAGCCGGTTTTCCGGTGAAAATCCGAGTTTTAGTTCATTTTCGCTTTAATACACACCCTTTTCCTGAATAAGGGTGAGGGGAGCATTTTAGAGGCTTGGCAATGCACAAAGTCGATTTTCCGCCTAGAAAAACCCCTTGAGGAGTCATTTTCGTAAAGATTCGATGCAATGCTCTATAGCACTCTATTTATTGAACAACCCAATATTTAGTAAAAGTTTGACAGGCCAAAAACAGCATTGATACGAGTTTATTTATTTCATATGCATTCCTTTAGCTGTTCAAATTACACAGTATCAATTATTTTTTATTACGAATCCGTGAAAATTGTTGCTAAGTTAATCAACTTCAACTTTTTTAGAAGTAAGAATTGGAATTCAACATGAAAATTGGCTTTCAAAAGAAATTGGTATTCAAAATTACTACGCCTGAAATCATCTGCGACTTATTTTCTTTCTTGGACAAAGATCAGATTGAAAGAATTCAACTAGTGAACCGATTTTGGAACAACGTCATTATTTGTCACAAAAATATTTTGCCTCTTCGACAATTTGACCGCATATATTTCAATTCAAATTATTTTATTTTTATGCGACAGAAGAAGAACTTTCAAAAAATCTCGTTAGCTATAAAATTAAATTTGATGGGGCAAACTTAATCAAGAGAAAAGTGTCATCTCGTTATTCGCAACTGACCGTCGATGAAGTATTGACAAATTTGAATGATGTCGTTTTTTATTCTATTGATATTTACCTATGTGATTCAGGGGATCGTCTGTATCGTTTATTGAATATGATGAAACTTGTTACAACGAAAACTGGAGGTAGATTTCTCGGAAGAATTGGAAACTGTGAAGCGGGAAGATTTGACTCAAAACTGGATGAAATTTTTGGTAAGGGATTTTTAAATACTGCAAGATATAAGGTTCACTCGAAATAAATATTTTAGTATCCAGGACCGAGCACCCGATACGAAACGTGGACAAATTTGCCTGGTTTCGGGAGAACCCTGATCGGGGAATGGGTCTGTGAAGCGAAAATGCTTAGTTTTTATGCTAAAATCATCTCTGGGGGGTTTTCTCGGCGTTAGAGTAGTGGATCGGGCTGGAACAGACGATTGGCTATGAGAAGAGGATCGGCTTATGGTGATGAGGGGAGGGGTGTTAGGGTGGCTCTCGTTCTCGGCGTTGGGATAGGGGTTTTGGCCTGGGGCTGATGATTGGCTCTGGGATTGTACAATTGCTTTCGACGCCGAAAGAAATTATAATTGGACTTTTGCAATTTAAAGAAAATGAAGAAGTATTGCATTTCACTTTTAATGGCAAATTAAATGGAGCTAACCGATTGACTATCCTATTCGATACTCCAGAGACAAATTATGAAAATTTTATCCGGCAATGGTTTGAGGTATGCAAATATTTACTATTTATAAACAATTTTTTAGCTATATCATACGCATGAAAACCCCATTTCTTTACCCCCAATTCTCCATAAATTTTTCGAACCATAAATTTCAGCAATTTACCATGTATTGCCGCCATAAATTGCTCATTGGAGGCGTAGCATAAGTAATGAGATTGTTAATAATTTTCGCATATATGTAATCAGTATAACTCAAAATACTAGAATAGTCAAATGTAAAGGGGCATACTTGGGCAGGGAAAAAAATTGTGAAGTGGTCCTTTACAATAGGCAATTTGTGGAATGAAAATGGCTAAAAATTGGCATTCTTTACCCAAAAAATCGAATTTTTAATTTTTGGAAATTTTTTTTGAAATATGGGTATTTTTTGGAAAAATTTTTCCAGGTACAGGACCCTACTGTAGTTCGTTTTTGTAAGAAAAAGAATTTTTGGCAAAAAATGACTCAAAAATGTCAATTTTTAGCTAAAAACGTGGCGGTCCCTAGATATGGAGAATCGTTTCCACGCATCAGTTTTTGAATCTGTGCCTTCCCTGAAAATTTTCTAGCCATTCCGTGAGAACTTTTATGAGAACTGTCCTAGTGCCGTCTCTTCGATCCCTCTTGTTTGATATTCGTCTACGACAATGATATTATTTTTGTAATTTTAAATATTAAATAAAAATTCTTTTATTGGGTTGATGCATAATTATCTCCCGTTTTTTAAAGTCATTTTATACGGCCTAAACTTTGCTTTTCATTTGATTTTTTT
>OZJO01001906.1:0-14879 GCA_900406225.1 Acrobeloides nanus
TTGTCTATTTTTTCGCCTGAGAAAAGATTAAAAAAGGCGAAAAAATAGGCAATTTTTCACAAAAACTTGGTCAAGATGGCGTTTTTACGCTTCGGGAGTGCGCGCAATCGATTTCTCGCATCAAAATTACCCCCATAGGGGTCATTTTCAGAAAAAAATCGAGAAAAAATTTTTTCGAAAAAAATTCACGTTCAATGCGGTCGCTAATCGATAGTAGTACCCAAAACTTTATTGACCAAAGTTGCCTAGAATTTTGTGCTCTACAAGAGAGGCTACTTTAAAATAAAAAAACCTATTTCGTGAAACTGGTTCTTTAAGGTTCAAAAATTAATTAAAGCCATTTTTAGGCTAAAATAAGAAAAAGAAAAATGTGCAAGGAAGAATGAACGAATATTTGTTGAGTGGTGGGTGCAAAAAATGTTTTTCTTCCTTAATCAGAGTTGACGACCTTCAAACTTTTTTACGCTTGAAATACACGTGGGGGACCAAGAAAAAATATACAGGGTGGGCCAAAAAAACCGGATTTTACAAACAACAAACAAATTTTTGCAGAAAAAATTAAAAATTTTTTTTTTAAAACAATGCGAAGTTTAGTTGCTTTAGAAGAAGCATAGTTCTCTCGGTACACCGCCGGACTGTACGATCTTGCAAGTTAAGCAACGTTGGGCCCGAAGCGTCTAAGTTCGGTTTTCGAAGCCTTGAGCATGTGGAATCTCCTGGCTCCGAGGCGTTGGGCATGCGCAAAAGTCCCAGTAATTTGGAAGTAACTCCTGTTGTGGGCTGCGCACCTCTCATCCCACCTGAAAATGAATAGGAAGAGAGTGAGGCAGGAAAAAAACTTTTTATCAGCTCGCATTGACTAGTACCTATGCGTCTTCTTCATGATGATTTGCGCTTGTGGTAATTAAATGAAACTCATTAGTGGAAATCGTGGTAGTGAAATTTCATAGAATCATCACACCAGCGAGAGGTTTTAAGGTTGGTTTGCTTGCGAGAGACAAAAAAAATTTTTGAATTTTGGACCATGATAAGTGTCATACAAATAGCGAACTAGCTCCTTATTTTCCCTTGAGGAGTGCCGCTTGGAGTTACTCTCGAAAAAATCGCGAGCGCTCAATTCTCGGTACTTTGAATGAAATTTTTATAAATTAGGAAAAGTTGATTCACCTACCCGGATCAGATTCTCGATCATGCTCTTTACGTTGAGACAATTCTCGAGCCATTTCCAAGCGCTCTTTGTTTCTTTTATTGAAAGAATTCAATCTTTTTTGGTCCAAACGTTGACACTAAAACGACTTTTTTTAACTTTTATTTTAAAGGGGGAGTGTGAATCCTGCCCGGTCAAAAAATTTTTTGATTTTTTCGAACGAAACTCATCCCTTTAGGGGTTTTTTCATGCGAGAAAGACGATTTTGATGTTATTTGCGCATTTTGATGGCTTCTTTATGCTGAAATTGTCTTGGTGCGCCTGTTCTCGGACCTCCTGGAAGTCTTTGCCACAATCAGGGCAACGCTGCAATAGCTTTTTTTCCGAAGCGTAAAAACGTTTCTTTGATCCTGATTCAGGGAATGAAGTTGGTGTATTGACGCGAAAACCGACCCGAATTTTTTTCAAAATCCTAAAAATGACCCATATAGGGGTAATTTTATGCGGGAATTGCACGCCAAGTCTTAATTTTTACCGTAATGAGGTTTTTCTAGGCGAAAAATCGATTCACGTATTTCCGAAGATTGAAAACAGTTTAGCTAATCTGGAATTAGCCTATTTTCGCTTCAATACACACACCCAGCGTCATAATTATAGGGACCTGTGGAACCTTCCCCATAATCTAGACCAACGTTACATCACTGCACGCACCTCTTCCTTGAATCAGGGAGGGGAAAAGTTTTTCCATTGAAAAATTTGTTTTGGGTAAAATCCACCACCATCCATCTGAAATGAACCCTACTAACCGTCCTTGTTGCAAAGATATAATTTTGAAAATAAACTATTCTATAACAATAACCAGGGTGACCAAATGCTCATATTAATAAGATTTGTTCTTATTTTGAGAGTCCAATTCTTATTTTTTTTAAACAAATTTTATGGAAAATCTTATTTTTTTTATTCGAAAAAATGCGAAAAATCTTATTTTTTTCACCGTTTTTTTAAACGAAATTCTTCTTATTTTTTAAAGAAAATGCACTTATTTTCATTTTTCGAATTTGGTTACCCTGACAATAACCCTTTTTGAGTTTTTGATCTTGATCTTTCGATTTTTTCATTTTTTAATCCCTTTCTTTTGTTTATCCTTATAAAGCTCTACTAATAAAAAGCAATCCAGCCACGCAGATCTGTGAACATTTTATTCTTTAATTTAGAGGCATTTACGTAGAAAAAAAGATTAATGGATTAATTTTCACTCTGTAGTTTTATCTCCCCCTCAAAATCTAGAAATTTGAAGAACTATTGAACTTTGGAAAAAAAGTTGTATGGCCATGAAATATACCTGTTTATTTTTGAGGCAAAATCAAATCAACTCGGGTGGGATTCGAACTCGAGACCATTAGACTCAAATCCGGGAGCACTACCACTGAGTCAAGTTAATGTTAAAAGTCGGGTTTTTAATTTTGCCTATAATTTATCACAACTTTTTTTCTTTTTATAAATAACAACTTTTCAACAAAATTTTTTTGAAAGTTCTTCAGCATAACTCAAAATAATAGAATATCCCAGAATTTTGAAGAAGTATTCTCGTGTTAAAGAACCACTGAACTTTTGAACGGACCTCGAGAATTTATTTTTAAAAGAAAGAAGAATTTGTACTGCTCATTTTTTGTTTTTACGGCGTCCTTGAAAGTTTAATCCTTTCAAGATAATTGCGTTTGAAAGTTTGCTTAAAATTTTCAAACGTGATTGTGTATTGAAGCGAAAGGGATTGACCCCAATCGTGTACGTTGCTTCGGGCAATAAAAGTCTGTTTATTGAGACGATTTGTCAATTATTATAAAAACATCCTTCATCATTTTTTGATAGCTCTATGAGACGAATAAAATGACTCAAAAATTATTCGATTTGAACATTATTTTGAGTTATTGAAACGAAAACATGAATCAGAATTTTCGTTTCAATAACCCAAAACAATGTTCAAATTGGATAATTTGGGTATCTTTTTATTCGCCTCATAGAGCTATAAAATATATAGAGGGCCGTTGGGGTAAGAATCGTTCAAAGGCTTAATGTTGGCATGGATAAAGGGCTACTATTTGGGTTCAAAATTTCAGCGGGAAAAATCCAAGACCACGCAGGGATGCATTAGTCTATAAAAGATTGTGACCAAGCAAAAATTTATCACTCCAATTTTTTATGATAAATGCACGTGTAAGGGGAACTTCTCCACTTTTGGCAAAATAAGAAAAGGACCATTTTAGAAGTCATAGATTTTTTATGATAAATGCACGTGTAAAGGGAACTTTCTCCGAATATTCATGAATTTTGAAGGGCTCTTTTTCCAAAAATTTTATTGTTGAAAAATGACCTTCTAGGGGTAAAAATAGGGTGAAAAATCGATTGCGTATATCCCCGTCGCGTGAAAATGCTCCCTTCATCTTGTTTTCGCAAAAATAGCATTATTCTCTTTGACGTTTGGAATTATGTCAATTTTAAGCAAAGGTGAAATAGTGCTATTTTCGCGAAAACAAGGTGAAGGAAGCATTTTCACGCGACGGAGATGTGCGCAATCGATTTTTCACCCGATTTTTATCCCTAGAAGGTCATTTTTCAAAAAAAATTTTTGGAGAAAGGGATCTAATTTGCACCCCCTTTAAAGCGATCTTTTAGTTATTTTGAAAATTGCATACGTGATTTGTTGGACTTGTACACTATGAAAACCATTAGAAAAGCATTTATTGTCTAGACAAAGAACGTAGATTGCCAATTTTGAGTGTTTTTGAGTTTAGATTAAAGTAAAGATCTGAAATTTGACTTTTGCTCGTTCTGTGTGTTAAAAAAAGCTCAAAATATAGACATTTGTGGAATTTTCTAATGGATCATAAGTGTGGAAGAAGATCTTTGTTATGCCGAGTTTGTAGGCAGATAATGTGTAAATCCATCTTATCTAACACAATGTCTTAGATGGGATAGATTTTTGGATGGTTTTGGAATGTTTAGAAGATTATACTTGTGAATTTTCGAGCAGTCCTTCGGGCTGCTCACCTCTGTGTTTGTTTCATATGCTAGAATAATTTTTTAAAAACGTTTTTCCGTTTTATTTTTTTCAGTTAAAGTTTCATCAAAAGCTATTTACGCCATTAAATTCGTCATAAAAAATGGCGTAGAAAACTATATAAGACTATCATACATGCACAAAGGGGTGCTGCACCCCTCAATTCATCATATCGAGTGATCAATTCGTATTCGACCAACTTGCACCCCCTGCTTGTGCATGAAGACTATGGTGTAAAAATCTAACCTCGCAGAGAAAATCGAAAAATACTATTTTTTCAATTTTGGTTGTGTTTTTTTAATACTTGTCCTGTTTTGCATTATCCTATACAATTCTGTTATCGGTTATCTCCAGTCAATTCAATTTCCCTTTTTACATGGTTCTTTTCGACAAAAAAGATGTATTGATTTTGAAATTTTGGTAATAATAAGTTTGGATAAGAGAAAAAACAAACCCCTTTTATAATATTATTTTAATTGTTAAGAGTACTACACTTTTTGAGCTATAATTTTCATTAATCGTGGCATATACAGGGTGTCCCAGTAGGTTGGGGTTATTATTGATTTGAAGGTTTCTCGTCATCCAATCTGTCATTTTCGATGCGGTTTTTTGTAGGAGAGAGCTCAGACTACAATTCTGCTTCAGATCCTATAAAAATATTCAAAATTCAATCTCTGCTTCATTGAGAAGACGGAGAAAAGTTGCTTGAAAACTTCAAACTGAAAAATTTGCATATGAGAAAACGCGAATTTTGAATATTTTTATAGGGTCTGAAGCAGAATCGTCTGAACTCTCTTCTACAAACAACTGCATCGAAAATGACCGATTGGATGACGAGAAACAGCTCTCAAATCAATAATAGTCCCAACTCACTTGGACATCCTGTATAACGAATATACTTTTCACTGACTAAAAATCTTGGCAAATATTTTCATGCCCCCTCGTGATGTTTAAGCCGAGATTTCCGGTTCTATATATAAGCAACTTCTTATGATACTGTCTTAGTCATTAAAACTATAATCATTTAGTCACACACATGACTAAATTAATAAAAGTTGCATAACAGGCATCGCAAACCGACCATATAAGCTTAAATTTACGGAGATACAAAGATGTCGTACTAGATACTCGATAGTGATGCATCGAATTCGTGGTTTCGATTTTGAAATTTTGACCCCAAAATTTCGATTTAGAAGGTCATTCAGCTCAACCTCCCCCCAAAGAAAGTTGAATATCTCAACGAATTTAAAAGATTTTCACATGATTGAGTTACAACCATATGAAAAAATGATATATTCTTAAAGACCATAAAAAATGGAGCATTTTTTGTTTTTACGGCATGCTCTGAATCGTTATAGTTTTCGAGATAATTGCGTTTGAATTTGTTACAAACTCTTCGTTGTAATACACAAACTTTTTTGAATTTTTTCGGAAAAATCGATTTTTGCATCAATCTTTTAAATTTTCATAAAATAAACATTGTAGCAATTTTTTATAGCTAAATGGGACGAACAAAATGACACAAAAATTATCTAATTTGAACATTGGTTTGGGTTATTGAAACGAAAATTCTGATTCATGTTTTCGTTTCAATAACCCAAAACTATGTCCAAATTGGATAATTTTGGTTTCATTTTGCTCGTCTCATTTAGCTATAAAAGATTGCTACAATGCTCATTTTATGAAAAGTTAAAAAATTGATGCAAAAATCGATTAAACATTCAAAAAAGT
Source organism: Acrobeloides nanus (assembly GCA_900406225.1). Taxonomy (NCBI): domain Eukaryota; kingdom Metazoa; phylum Nematoda; class Chromadorea; order Rhabditida; family Cephalobidae; genus Acrobeloides; species Acrobeloides nanus. The sequence continues at coordinate 5,937 of OZJO01001906.1, forward strand.
TTGTGTATTACAACGAAGATCTTGTAACAAATTCAAAATTTCAAACGCAATTATCTCGAAAACTACAACGATTTAGAACATGCCGTAAAAATAAAAAATGCTCCATTCTTCATGGTCTTTCCGAATATATCATTTTTTTTTCATATGGTTGTAAATTACTGGACTGGTCCTTTAATCATTTTTGAATAAAATTTTCTCGAAAACGAAGAATATTTTTTTTTTATACGAAATTTAGGGTACTACCGTTTTTCGATGCGCTCTATCGATTGGCGGTGGAATTTTTCCAACAATTTCTAAAGAATTCAAATTCAGGTTTTCGTTTAGATACTCAGACTCGTTCAAAATTTTTTGAAAACATTTGCATGTTGTGTCCTATTGGTCAACTAATAACAAAAACGCCCGCACGTGAAAATCTTTTTCATTCGTTGAGGATTTTCAACTTTCTTTGATGAAAAGTTTGTGCCGAATAACCCCTGTACATGTCGTGATATATAAGCTGAAATTTCCGGTTCTACTTAAGCAATTTCTTCTGATACTGTCCTAGTCATTTTCTAATTCACTATTAAGATGAAACTATAAACATATAGTCGCACATACACAAATTTACGGAGGCACAACGATGTCGCCCTAGATACCCTATAATGATGTGTCGATTCGATTTTGAAATTTTGAGTGGGGGATTTTTGCGCTCTCACATATTCAAAACGATGAAAAAATTGTTTTCGGAGAAAAATCGAAAAAATTTTTTGGGTGTTTTTTGATCATTTTAAAATTTTTATTGATTGAAACTTGCTGTAAAAAGGGCCAAAAAACACCCAAAAAATTTTGGAGCTGTCCTAGCTGGGGGGAGTCAATCAACAGAGTTCAAAAAGATGAGTTAAAATTTATCAATTTTTTCTCTCGATATGATCTATATAGGGGTAATTTTATGCGAGGAATCGATTGCGCGCATTCCCGAATCTTGAAAACGCTTCCTTGACCCTGATTCAGGGAAGGAATCAGTGTATTGAAGCGAAAATCAAACATTTTCAGATTTTTATGAGAAAACCGTCGATTCTTAGGTTTTTCTAGACGGAGAATCGATTGCGCTCACTCCCGAACCGTAAAACGTTTCCTTGACCCTGATTCAGAGAAAAACCAAAAATCTTTTCTCAACAACAAATAAAGCACGCGCAAACACATTTGTTTATAATAAAAATCAACTCTAACAACGTTTATATAACTCTCTTTACGTAAATAGATTGATTTTCGCTTCAATATACCGATTCCTTTCCTGAATCAGAGTTAAGGAAGCGTTTTCAAGATTCGGGAGTGAGCGCAATCGATTCTCCGTCTAGAAAAACCTAAGAATCGACGGTTTTCTCATAAAAATCTGAAAATGTTTGATTTTCGCTTCAATACACTGAAATGTTTGATTTTCGCTTCAATACACTGATTCCTTCCCTGAATCAGGGTCAAGGAAGCGTTTTCAAGATTCGGGAATGCGCGCAATCGATTCCTCGCATAAAATTACCCCTATATAGGTCATATCGAGAGAAAATAATCATAAATTTTAGCTCATCTTTTTGAACTCTGTTGATTGACTCCCCCCAGCTAGGACAGCTCCAAAATTTTTTTCGATTTTTCCTCGAAAATATTATTTTTCCGTTGTTCAGAACATTTTTTACGTTTGTCGAAAAAATTTTGAAAAAAATTTTTTATGATAACTCGTCTTAATCAGCCCTCCTCCTTTAATTTATGTAAAAAGTCATACCGATGAACATTTGCAAAATCTATATGGACAAACAGGGCCATGACTTTTTAGAATTGACTGTTTTCCATGCCCTTCACATTTTCGGCAATACAAGATGCGGCCTTTACCACCACTAGTGCTTCCTGCGCTTAAGCTATCACTGCGTTCACGCAGATTTCTTTGGGCGTCTTCTTTGTCTTCTTCAAAAGAAAGTCCCATTTCTTGTTTGGTAGGACTTTGCATAGAGATTTCTTTTGTGTTGTCTTGCGGATTACACACTGTCATCTAAATATGCCTATTAAAAAATTGGTATACTTAATAAACCTTGTTTTAACCTTAATCGAAAATGTTTGATCTAGATGGTGCTGAGGACATTTCAAAAAAAAAGTGGTTTTTGTCCCTTCCCCCAATGCGTTCCTCTGCACGGGTCATCCATAAATCTCGTTTGCAAAATTCGAATTTTTGGTCAAAAATCGATTTTTGATAAAAAAAAAAATTTGAATTTTGGCCAAAAAATTGAATTTGGGAACAAATTGAATTTATCTCAAAAAATTGGCGGTGGGATACTTGCGGACGGACATTTGCGGACGGACTATCCCACCGCCAAAAAATCGAATTTTGACCAAAAATTTGAATTTGAGACAAAAATCGAATGTTGGCAAAAATCGTGTTTTGGCGAAAGATCGATTTTTGACCAAAATTACATTGAAATAGGCAACCAAATCTAATGGTTGGCGGGAGGGGTAGCTTAAAAATTTTACAAAAGTAATTTATGGATGGCCCCCTTATTGATCATGCATTTTCCCCTCGGTTAATGTTCAACTATTATGAATCAAAATTGTCGGATTTTTTTACCCCTCCTCATCTATAATCAACCGTAATTATTTGACTAACATCCATCTCATTTTCTTGATTATGTTTCTAAACAACCCTCTTCCAATGCTACGCCCATCGCTCTTATCACTTGAACAAAGGAATATTCCACCCACGCCCGCATTCTCCCAAAAATGATGATCTCCTCACACTTTCGCGCAAGCAACGAAATTTTTCCTTTTGATCCCCCTCCCCCCCATGTTCTTTGCCCAAATTTTTTGCGGAGTGATCAATAAAAAAGGACGTCACCATGCTTTCTGACCCACTATTGCGGACACAAATCTTGTGGACCTACACTTATGGACTAACACTTGCGGACTAACACTTACAGATGAATATACAAAAATTTATGCTATCTTTTTAATAAATCCAAAATTAGTACTCAAGTGTAGTATCCGCAAGTGTTAGTCTGTAAGTGTTAGTCTGTAAGTGTTAGTCCGCAAGTGTAGCGTCCGCAATAGTGGGTCCGGAAGCGTGATGGCGCTTAAAAAATGACATTTTTTCATCAAAATAGTTTAAAAATGACTATTTGGGTTACAAAAAATGCGATTTTTTGCCCAAAATGCCATTTTTTAAATCGTTTTTACTAAAAAAATGCTATTTTTGGATAAAAAATTACAATTTTAATAGATTTTTTCCGAAAATCGCTTATTGTAAAGAACCATTCCGCAATTTTACAAATTTTTCCAACCCTATCTGTCCATGTGTGGGCTCTTATACAGAGCACGGCGTATCAAAATTTCGAAAAGGTCAAAATTTAGAAGGGTCAAAATTTTCAAAAAAAATTTCGCCAATCGACTCAGCTCTTCGAACGCTTCAAAACAAGTACCATATCATGGGATTGTGGGGGAGGGTTTTCCCTATGACCTAGTGGCTAAAATGGCAGATTTGCAGTTTATAGATCGCGGGTTCGAATCCCGCTTCAAATTTAAAGTTGTCTAAATTCTGTGAAAATTTTTGCATATCTCTATTTTGGCCTCTAAAACACTTTGCTATCATTTTTTGGTCAGACAATACTTGGTGGAGCTGTATAGTAAGATAGGTTTTAACAAAGTTGAAATCATTATTACTATAAAGCTCCGTATTGTCTAACCAAAAAATGGTAGCAGAGTGTTTTAGAGGCCAAAATAGAGAATGGGATTTGGACAACTTTAAATTTGAAGCTGGATTCGAACCTGGGATTATAAACTGCAAATCTGCCACTTTAGCCGTTATGGGTCAATCCCCCCCCCCCAAAACACCATGATATGGTATTCGTTTTGAAGCGCTCGGCGAGCTGAGTCGATTTGAAGCTTTTTTTTAAAATTTTGGCCCACCCTGTACTAACTTCATATAAATATTACCTAACCAATGATGATTGAATTAGTAGGGCTTTAGTATTGTTGAGTTTACGATTTTAGTAATTAAAAATAGAGCTTTAGTAATAGAAATTTTGTAAGAGCAGTAAGAAATCCTAAAAATAAAAAGTTTTTATAAAATTTTATAAACATTAATGGACCAGTCAACTCGGAAAAATACTATGAAAAAATTATATATTCGCGTTTGAAGTTGGCGATTTTGTGTATTACAACGAAAACATGAACGCAGAAAAATCTGTGTATTACAGCGAAAATATGAACGCAGTGAAAATTCGTCCTTGAATCAGTAAAAGTTGTGTGTTGATGCGAAAATTCAAACTTTTGTTGGCAGTTTTCGTAAGTTGATGAAAAACGAAAATTTTTTTAAAGTTTTCTTGTCAATACACAACTTTTATTGATTCAGGGACGAAGTTTTAGCACTAATCCTTATTTTCCCGCTATACAACCACGTAGGGATGCATAAAAAACTATATAACGTTTCTTTTCGTTTCAATGTACACGTTGCCTGATTCAATAAAAAGTTCCGTGGTAGCCAAAAAAAGTTTTTGACTATAGCTGACAACGCTATTGTCAACACTAGCTATCGGAAATTTCCCACGACTGCAACGCATTTCCGATAGCTAGTGTTGCCTGATTTTCAGTAAAATCGTATTGATTGAAACAATTGGCAGAAAAGTATAGCCAATCGTTTCAATAAACACGATTTTACTCAGGCAACACTAGCTATCGGAAATCCAATTTTCGATGTCGGAAATGCGTTGCAGTCGTCGGAAAATTTCCGACAGCTAGCGTTGAGATAGCGTTATGAGCTATAGTCAAAAATTTTTTTGGCTACCATGAAACTTTTTATTGAATTTGGCAACGTGTACATTGAAACGAAAAGATCCTTATATAGCTTTTTTGACGCATCCCTGCGTGATCGTATGAATAAGGATTAGTGCTAAAACTTTGTCCCTGAATCAATAAAAGTTGTATATTAATGAGCGTTGATTTCCGACAGTTAGCGTTAGATAGCGCGGACCCTTACAGATAGGGTGTGTCTTAACTAAATGTGAAGCTCTCAACCTGACTAACTAATATTGACTAGGAGGGAGGAGACTAAAATTGAACATATATGGTGCTCATATTAAACAGCCCACTATTATTTCGACAGTATATGCATACAAATATGGAGGTAAGCCAAAAAACCGCTCAAGATTATCGCATTTTATAGCCGCTTATAGTCATATCCTAGGCACGATACTCGTTTCTTACATTCAGATCTATGCTAAAAACTATATATATACGGTAAAAAATTTCTCTTAATGCATTATTTTTAATAGAAAATTGGTACTCTACTAAGGATTAGCGACCCACGTGGTTTTTTTTCAAAAAAATTTTTTTTAGCTTTTTTTGGAAATGACTTTTTTTGGGGTAACTTTATGCGGGAAATCGATTGCGCACATTGACAAAACATGAAAACGAGTTTTTTTCGAGAAAATTTTTGCAAATCAGGCAAATACAACAAAGTAATTCACAACCTCTTTAAGGCCACATTTTTAGCAAGAATCACATCGACGGAACGAACAAGAACGGGACACAAAAACTTTTGTCAAAATCTAGAAAACCAAGTTCGTGATTTTTACTTGTAAGTATAAGTTTAAGCCTAAGCCCAAGCCTAAGTCTAGACATAAGCCTAAACCTAAGCTTGGGCTTAGGTTTAGGCTAAAAAACTCTCGTTTTCACGTTTTTGCCAATCGATTTCCCGCATAAAGTTATCCCTAGAGAGGTCATTTCCAAAGAAAAAAAGCTAAAAAATTTTGTTGAAAACAATCACGGAGGTCGCTAATCCTTTGTAGTACTGAAACAAATCATTAATGTCACATTAATTCGATTTTCCTCCTCGTTCACTGTAAATAACTTTTTAATTTAGTTAATTTTTTCTGAGCCCTTCTCTTATTGAAGATTACAGACATATAGTGCTCAGAACTTTTATAACTACAATGTTTACAGGGTGTATAGAAAAAAACCGAAATTTTAGCGATTTTTTTCTTTTAAATTAAAAAAGTGTTTTGAAGGGCAAAAAGTTAAAGTCTTTATTTCAACACAAAAACACAATTAAACAAAAACTGAATCTAATTATCTGGGAAGTAATCCCCCTCGTATTCAATGACTTTGTCCCAACGGTTCGGCAAATCAGCGATTCCTTTGACCCAGAAACCAGCGGGTTTTGATCAAATCCAGGTTCAAATTTCCACTTTCATGGCGCTCAAGCAACTCAGAAGCACACGCAAACCTCGCCCCTTTGTTGAGGTCTGAGAGCTTATGCGGTACCCAAACACCGAATTTGCTGACCTTAACAAGCTCAATAATGATCAAAATAATAAAAAAACTAACCATGCCAATAGTCTGTAGAGGCGCCAAACCAACGCTTTATCCTTCTGAAGAATTGCCGCCAACTTGCGCGTTGTTCGCTTAGGGTCCTCTTCAACTAGTCGTCTCAACTCGTCTTCATTGAAAGTTATTGGCCTCCCGCTTCTGGCTTCGTCCTCCAAATCTTCCACGTCTTTGTCACCAATCCGAAATTTTTGAAGCTACATTCCACATGTCGCGTGGCCTATTGAACCTTGACCGTAGACTTCTTCGATCTCATCTGCTGCAGCTCTTTCGGTTATGGAGTTGTCCTTATCATAAAGCCAAAGCAAAACATGACGAAAATGCTTTTTTAGCGTTTTTAATACCATTTTATAACTAAAAAAATATATTAAAATTTGAAACAGTAAATTTTAAAACGTCAAAAAGACTTTAACTTTTTGCCTCATTACTTTTGCAGCAACCTAATATTTACATAAAGAGAGTTATATAAACGTTGTTAGAGTTGATTTTTATTATAAACAAATGTGTTTGCGCGTGCTTCATTTGTTGAGAAAGGGTTTTTTGGTCTTTCCCTGAATCAGGGTCAAGGAAGCGTTTTCACGATTCGAGAATGCGCGTAATCGATTTCTCGCATAAAAATACCCCTATAAGGGTCATTTCTGAAAAAATCATGAAAAAATTTTAACTCATCTTTTTGAACTCTGTTGATTGACTCCCCCCAGCTAGGACAGCTCCAAAATTTTTTAAGAATTTTTTTCAAAAATGACCCATATAGGAGTAATTTTATGCGGGGAATCGATTGCGCGCATCCCCGAAGTTTGAAAACGCTTCCCTGATCCTGATTCAGGTAATCGGAGTGTGTATGTATTGATCGAAATTTGATAAAATCTCATATTTAGGAGAACCCCAGAAAGATCATTTGTAGGCAGAAAATCCAAAAATTTTCGATATTCGCTTCAATTCGCACATCTATTTTCCTAGATCAGGATCAAGGAAGCGTTTTTAAGCTTCGTAAATGCGTGCAATCGATTCCTCGCATAAAATTAGCCCTAATAGGGTCATTTTTGAAGAAAAAAATTTTCGTGTCGAAAAACATGAAAAATCGCCCAAATTCCGGTTTTTTGATACACCCTGTATATAACTAAAGAAAGTTATGGCTGTCTGGAACGTGCCTAATATAAAAAAGAATTTAGTANTCGCCCAAATTCCGGTTTTTTGATACACCCTGTATATAACTAAAGAAAGTTATGGCTGTCTGGAACGTGCCTAATATTAAAAAAAAGAATTTGGTATTATTCTTTAAGAGCCAACAGGCCTCGGCCTGTTGGCTCTTAAAGAATAAGCGGCCAACGGAAAGTGATCTATCTGAATCAGGGAAGCATTTTCACTCTTCGGGAATGCGCGCAATCGATTCCCCGCATCAAATTACCCTTCTTTTTCAGAAAATTTTTGAGAAAAAAACTTGCGAGCACGTTAAGTGCGACACCTAAGCCGAACTAGCGCTAAAATTTCTTATGCAAGAAAACAAATTTTGAACATTAATCTTGATGAAAGAAGAACAGCTTTTTGACTTTAATCTGCTATCTGCGCATATGATTGAAATTTCCGTAAGTGACTTCTAGCATTACGAGTAGGATAGATTAGACTAATCTTTTCCTCTGTGAGCAATATTATGTGATACGGTAGGAAGATTTCACATGAGTTTTTTTCGCATGATTTTCGTATGAGTTTCGAATGAGTGCCTAGCGTGACTTCCCAATCAAAACAAGAGGAAAATTTTGTATTCCATTTATTTAAGCCAGAAGATCAAAAGGCCTAATCCTCTTATAGGTTTTAAACCAATACTTTCAACTGAAAACAAAGTTTTAAAGTCCGGTGACATTTTTTAGACTAAAATTAGTGCCTACTGTATAACGTTTTTCACAGAGTGAAAGTGCTTGCTACATGGCAAAGTGCGAAGTGGCGCCAACTGCACGTATAGATTGAGGGTTCAATCCCGCACGGAGCTATTTCTTTTGCAGTCCAAAATGGATAAAAATTTTTACCTAGGGGTATTTTTAGCCCAAAAACGCGAATTTGATGTTTTTATTACTTTTAAAACCTCAGGAAATACGATTTTTCAATTTGTATGCAAATTTAAAACGCACAAAACGCCTAAATTTGCATAAAAATTGAAAAAATCGTATTTCTTGAGGTTTTGGAGTAATAAAAACATCAAATTCGTGTTTTTGGGCTAAAAATACCCCTAGATAAAATTTTTTATAGATTTTGGACACTGCAAAAAGAAATGGCTCCGCGCGGGATTGAACCCTCGACCTTATGTGTACAGTTGGCGCTACTTTGCACTTTTCCATGCAACCGGCACTTTTTTTAAATCTCTCTGTGAAAAAAACGTTATAGCTACGATCAGCCTTTAATTCGTGATAAAATTTTTGAGCACTAATTTATCACGCATAGCATTGCTAATTCGTACTAACACGTTCTGAAACGATCACTAATAGCTGATGAGTTCTGGCGTCAGAACGGAGTTCTCTTATGCGTTCTGAAAGCGTTCTGACGTCAGCGCGAAATAAAAACCGGTGTCAGAACGAAATATGTGAAAAAATGCTTCCCTGATTCAGGAAA
>OZJO01001907.1:0-12859 GCA_900406225.1 Acrobeloides nanus
GATCGTACGATAAAACATACCATTCAAATGACTGAAAGTTAGTCATGTTAATCAATAGCAGTTTATGTCATAAGTAGATAAAAGAGCTTGGATATTGGAGCGGAAAATTCAATGAGTTGGAAGAGACAAACAGGGGAGGTGAGGGGGGTCTAGTGCCGGGTTGGGACCCCAAAATTTACCTTTGTCCCCTTTTACGTTTTTGAAACTTTGCCAAAATTTTGAGCAAAAACATAGGGGGGGCCAAGGTGATTTTTTCGAGTTTTTCAACAAAAAAAGAGCAAAAATTTGGTCGATTTTGATGTAAAAAATGACCTTTTTGGTAAAAAACGAAAAATTTTGATGACAAACCATAATGGGAGACCATTTGTATTTTTTATTTTTAATGGAACCTCCAATGCCGGGTTGGTCTCTATTTTTGACCTTCTTGCCGGACTGGTTAGGGGGTAGACTCCTTCTGTGGTACTTACATCAATCCCCTCCTCTCATAAAATACCTGGTAGTTTCGCCCGTTTCTGTCTGAAGTTGAGCTCCATCTTGACGAATTGCAATAAGAAATTGATACAAGCTCATCGAAGCATCAATAGCAATTTTCCTACCAAAATAATGCTTCATTTCATATTCGTGAATAGCATTAGCAGCATGATCACCAATTACTTTCATAAGATTTTGAATTCCCATTGCTTAAACTCTAAAAAAAGAAATCGTTCACAATTCTATTTAATGAACGCGCGCGAAAAATAGACTCCATTTGCTTGTTATTCATCATTCAATTTTCCCACTGGAAAAATAATCCTCTCAGTATCCTACTACATTAAACGTGTAATGTCTGTCTGTGTCCAACGATCTCGGGAACACTTGATTTAACCCTCGACGCTAAAATAAAAGTTGTAGGGCACGATGAGAGAAAAAGATCTACACCACTTTTATGGGGGCACACCCTCAACAAAATTTTTTTCAAAAAAAGGTTAGCTATAGCAGGGATTAATAATAAAGTACTAGTCATAACTAATACATTTTTAACGAAGAGTGTCGCTCGGGAGTGCCGCTTGGAGTCAAAACATAACATGTTTTTCAATACGTGGAAAAAAACAAGAAAAGTCTGAAGCCTAAAATTAAATCGTTTATAACAAATTTATTTCTAAACCGATTTCAATAGGTTTGTTTGCATATGAAAGAGCATTGTATAGGTACCCCCACAAAATTCTAGAACTCGGTCAAGATGAATTCAAAGCAGCTCAAATCAATCAGAATCGTGTTTTTCGACCGCGAAAACCCCATGGAACTTAAAATCGGCAAAATTTAATGTCACTAATAGGACTTTCATTTTTGACCCCCTCTATCCGGCTACAATGGGGGTCAAAAATGAAGGTCCTATTCATAACATTAAATTCTGCCGATTTTGAGTTCTAGGGAGTTTTCGCGATCGAAAAACACGATTCCGAGCGATTTAAGTCGCTCCGAGCTCAAGTTCTGATGGTTTAAATTTATGCCAACTTCAAACTTTGCTTTGTATCACATGTGAACCTCCCCCCCCCTCGGCTCCCGGTACTTTATATAATTTTTTTCGATTTTGCAAAGCTGTTTCAATATGCAAAATTCGAACATTTCGGATCAAATTGAACAATTACATAATCTTTTCGCCATTTAAATTCGAAAATATTTGTAAAAAACAATTTTCGCCAATATAAAATACAAGGCCGTGAGAACGAGTTTAGAAGAAAAAAATATTTGAACTTTTTTGTACATTTACACGTAATAACTAAATAAACAAAAACAGAATAACAATAATAAACAGTGATATCAATAACTTCAATCATGGAACAATTAATAAGCATCTTCATCTATATTATCATCATCGGCGTCGAAATCATCACCGGCGTCGAAGTATGTTTGAACATAATCATTTTCACCTTCCAGATAATCTTCATCCGAAATAGCTTCTTCATCATCTTCAACTATGCCGTGTTCTTCTTGTTCATCTTCGAGTTCTTCATCTTTTTCTTCGGGTGGAACGGCTTCCTATAAAAATATCGAAAATTTAAGAGATTTTCAGTGAAAATACATCTCTACTCTCCAATATTCCGTTTACGTTATACAAAAAAACCCGTCATTTTTTTCCACGTCCCAGACTTGAATAGCCCCAAACCCTTCTTTAGATTTGGAGTGAAACACACCTTTGATTTATCCATATTTTCCGCTTGTTCCAAGCGTTGTAAGTTTTCTTCAGTAAAAGTTGCCAATTTTTCAGTTCTTCGTTTCTTTGCTGCCGGTTTGGTGTCTTTAGAACGTTTTTTCCAATTAAGTTCCGCTGGTATACGGTTCCAAACTAAATAGATACTTTTTTGCAGAAATTATGCCCTCATAAGAGAGAATATATGCTCAACCCCAGCAATATTATGGGGGAGTAATAGCGCGGTATAAAGTGCAAAAGATAAAAAGCAATCATTTCATACCCTCAGAGATACCAGGAACATTTGTTTCAAAATCAGAAAATCTGACTTCAAAAATCAAAATTTAGGAGCAAAAATCAGCAAAATTCTGCTAATTTTCCATTATATTTCTTATAAATTTGACAAAATTTCGCATCTCAAAAATCAGATTTGACACTGAAAAATCAGCATTTTTCCAGATTTAACATCTCAAAATCAGCTCAAAACCAGCATTTTGCAGGAGAAAAAATTTCTCCAAAAATGCTAAATGGCGGGTTTTTTGAAAATACCTCTATACTTACATGGTTCAAACTCATCCTTCTTTGTAGAACAATATTTATCAGTGTAACGTCGAAAATCTCGCTTTTGCTCCTTTTCCAAATAAAATGGCGAATCATGAAATCGCTGCAATAGTTCATGTGTAATATCTACCATATATTCCAACTCTTTTGCATTCGATAAAGGAAGTGGATCACGAGTTAATGCCCAAAAAAATCCAATTATAAAAATATCATAATAATAAACTACCGGATATAAAGGTGGCGGTTCTTTTTTCAATGCTGTATATGCAGCCATTTCATTTCGAGAAATGCCTAATGCTTCGGCAACTCGCCCAATTCCACCTGTACCACCACCACGTCGACCTCGACTCATATTTAAGAAAGCTCAATCATAAAAAGAACAATGTTTTGATTCAATAAAAATTCGAACTACAGGGTGTTCCAAAAAACCGCCATCTGGTAATTTTTTTAAAATTTTTTCCAAAATGACTCATTAGGGGTAATTTTATGCGAGAAATCGATTGCGCGCATCGAAAACCCTTGAAAACGCCTCTCAGACCATGAAATATAAGATTTTCGTATTTTTTCAGTTATTTTCGGTAGGAATTCCTACTTGAAAATTGGGTATTATTAAGGATTAGCGACCCCACTTAACGTGATTTTTTTCAAAAAATTTAGCTTTTTTTCTTTGAAAATGACCTCTTCTCTAGGGATAACTTTCTTTATGCGGGAAATCGATTACGAGCATTGACAACACATGAAAACGAGTTTTTTTCAGAAAATGAGCCGTATATACTTCATAACCATGTGTTAAAAATGCGGCACATGAGTATGAAGTATATACGGCTCATTTTCCGAAAAACTCGTTTTCATGTTGCGCGCAATCGATTTCCGCATAAAGTTACCCCTAGAGAAGAGGTCATTTCCAATGAAAAGCTAAAAAATTTTTTGTGAAAAAAATCACGCTAAGTGGGGTCGCTAATCCTTAGTAGCACCGAAAATTGGATATTCGTGGTCTGGGAGGCTTTCAAGGTTTTTCGATGCGTTTTCTCGCATAAAAATACCCCTAATGTTTCATTTTGAAAGAAAAAATTTCACCAAAAAATGACCAAATGACGGTTTTTTGGAATACCATGTAAAATAGATAAAGCATAAAACTCATTTTATTGGCAAATGTACAAATCAAACCATTTATTATATCAAATTACAACAAATAATTCAAAATAACACAACAATTAAAATGTCATAAATCAGCGTTTTTAATTTAAATTATTAAAAACGCTGAAAATTTTTGGTTGTAGGGTATTTCGAAACAGGTCTTTTGAAATGGATTTTAAAAGATATTTTTCCAATTCGAAGTTCGAATTTGGTTATTAAAACTACAAGTTTTCGCTTCTATAACTCAAAGAAATTTTGAAATTAAATTTTGGTGCTATTTTATTCGTCCTAGAGATAAAAAATGCAATTGCTTTTTTATGTAAGTTGGTACTATACACGACTCTGGTGGCCTCCAAAAATCATGGACTTTGGGGCCACAGAAGTCATTTAGTTTATGTAAAAATAGATACTTTCTAGCTCTAAATTTCGTTTCAGAGTGTAAAAAGTTCGATTTTGGTTATTGAAACTAATATTGAATCTAAATTTCGTTTCAAAAAGCGTGTACCAAAAAGTCTGTTTCGAAACGTCATAAACCAAATTTTATTAAATCTTGATTTTAGTCTCATCATAAAAATGAACACTTTTTTTAAAGTATCTAATTTCATAACTAAAATTAACATACAACCAAATCTATATGACTAACTATGGAGATTGTGCTACTTTTTCAGTCTCTTTATTACTTTCTCGCGGCTTATTCCAAGATTCTAGACCTTTCGGTAAAGTTGTGTCTTCATCCATTCCACCAGTACCCGATACGAAGTCTTCATATGTATGCTTTTCTTTAAATGGTCTAGGACCCAGCAGTTCTACCATGTCCTCTCGAGAAAGAATCTCTCGTTCTAGCAAACGTCGGGCTACCTAAAAATAACATTGATTCGAAAAACATGTCTTCCTTGCTTATGCCAAAAAACGAGTGGACTTATATTTTTGCACACGAGTATATTAAACATTTTCAATCAACCCTACCTTCTCAATTTCATCAATCTTTCGGCCCAATAATTCACGTGTTTTTGTCAATGCTCTTTCGACAATATCACGAACTTCTTGATCGATTATCTGCGACGTTTGCTCGGAATATGGTTTATCAAAAGCCATTTCACCCGGCTGTGGAGTATCGAAAGACAATGGCCCAACTTTATCGCTCATTCCAAACTTTACAACCTATAACACAATTGTTTCATATAAATCTACAGTGGCAGAAAAATACCTGCGAATAAGCCAATTGAGTAACTTTTTGTAGATCATCTTGGGCTCCGGTCGTTATCTTATCGCGACCACCATTAAATAGCTCTTCAGCTACTCTACCACCAAGAGTCATACACATCCGATGAAGAAGCTGATCTTTCGAATACAAGTATTGTTCTTTTGGCAAATATTGAGCATAGCCCAGACCTTTGCCTCGTGGGATGATTGAAACCTACAAATATTTATTACACCCAATAACTTAATTTTTGAAGGATCATACATGAATTTACATTCTTATAGTGGCGTAGCCAAGGGAGAGAGGCGACCGCCTCCCATTCCTGAAAAAATTTGGAATTTTTCTTAAGGGTATTCCTTTCTTGTTTTTTCCGGTTTTGAAAATTTTTTTAAAAAAATGTCCATTTTTTTCACCAAAAATGGCTATTTTTGCCCAAAAATGCCATTTTTTATTACTCAAATACAGTATCGCTCCTGTTTTCGGCTGGGTCTGGCTGCGCCACTGTATTTTTATTATAAAAAATAGAGCCTACTTTTAATAATGGATCAGCAAATTCAAGAAACCAGCCACAAACGGCATGGCCTGCTTCATGATAAGCAACAATTTTCTTTTCATCTGGCTGAAGAACTTGACTCTTCTTTTCCATTCCAGCGACAACTCGCTCAATAGCTTGTTCAAAATGCTTCAAGGAGATTTCCGTGTTGGCATCTCTGGCAGCAATAAGTGCGGCTTCATTACAAACATTGGCTACATCAGCACCTAAAATCCAATAAATTGGTACTAGTTCAGGGAACAGAGGATGCACTTTTCAACAAAAAATTTTTAAAAAAATGCCCATTTGAATTTTATGCGCTGAATTCAAAAATAGTATCGTTTCCATAAAGCCTCATGTTTCCTTCACATGGCAGCAATGAAGTAGTCCCAAATCAACAAACCAATTTTCAAAATAGCATCATCAAGTCGCAACTTCTCGGCCAAGCCAGCAGCATATTAATTTCGCGAATCTCAATCCAGTTAGCCATGTTTTCTTGATTACTATAAACTTGTTTTGTTGGCAAATCCAACGGTAAATTGATATTTATATGGTTTTACTATGCATCACTGCAAAACATGTGAACTTGATGTATCTCATCTTATTTATTAGAGACAGAAAGTATTTTCAGCCTTCAGGAGTGCGATTTTTGAATTCAGAGCATAAAATTACCCTTAAAATGGTCATTTTCGAAAAATTTTTTTTCGAATTCCGAACTAGTATCAAACAATTTACCAGAGAATCCGGGAGTAAGCGCAGCAAGCTTTCTAGACACTTCCTTTTTTTCTAAACTTGTCTTCAATGGTTTCAAGTGAACAGCAAAAATTGACGCTCTTCCCTTAATATCCGGAACAGGAACATAAATCTGACGGTCGAATCTTCCAGGTCTAAGCAAAGCAGGATCGAGCACATCAACGCGGTTGGTAGCGCCAATAATAATTACTGAAGACTCTTGGGTTGTAAATCCATCCATCTCAACAAGCAATTGATTGAGAGTGTTTTCGGCTTCGCTGTGTCCACCGCCAAAGTTACGGCCAGAGCGCTTCCTGCCAACTGCAACAATTTTTCTTTATTTTTGTCCAATTAAAAATAAAAATAAATACCAGCATCAATTTCGTCAATAAATAAGATACAAGGCGAATGTTCACGCGCCATTTTAAACATATCACGCACACGTGACGGACCCACTCCAACGAACATTTCAAGGAATTCTGAACCAGAAACCGTAATGAAAGGCACATTTGCTTCACCCGCAGTCGCTTTTGCCAGTAGGGTTTTGCCCGTTCCAGGAGGCCCCGTTAGCAAAGCACCCTAAAAGTCAAAACATACAAAGGTGCCTATTCCACTTTGGGGTGTGCGAAAATTTTTTCTGTGATTTTTTTCAAAAATGACTCTCTAGGGATATTTTTATGCGAGGAATCCAAATTTTGCATTTCCGAAACACGAAAACCTTTGCTTTAAACAGAAATATGCATGTAATTCTTGTTAATATGTGACCCTAAAGAGGGCCGTCGGGATAAGAAATCTGGCAAGAGAGTAGCTTCTTTCAAGCACTAGCATATTCATTCTTTGCAAGTCTCTCAAAGCAGCCATTTTTGAGAAAAAATTCGATTTTGAGCCAAAACAATTTTTGAGCAAAAAATTCAATTTTTAAAAAGAAATTTCGATTTTTGATCAAAAATTCGATTTGAGAGCAAAAATTCGATTTGAGCAAAAATTTTGATTTTCGCTCAAAAATTGAATTTTTTCTTCAAAAATCGAATTTTGCTCATTCGATTTTTTTAAGCAAAATTTTGATTTTTGAGAAAAAATTCAATTTTTGAGCAAAATTTCGATTCAAAATTGACAAATTCCATTCTGGTTAAAGCAAAGGATTTCGAGTTTCGGGAATGTGAAATTTGGATCTTCGAAAAAAATATCCTTAAAGGACCATTTTTGAATTTTTTTTTAAATTTTCGTCCCCCAAAGTGGAATAGTATCCCCCAAAGTAAAATAGTATCCATAAAACAAAAGATAATAATACCTTTGGAATTTTAGCACCAAGATTTTTATATTGTTCAGGATTCTTAAGGAAGTTGACAAATTCCATTATTTCAATTTTTGCTTCTTCGCAACCAGCGACATCACCAAACTTTACATTGCTGTTCTCCTTGCTTATTATACGCGCTGTACTTTGTCCTACACCAAAAATACCGCCGCCACCAAATGGCCCACCACCTTTACCACCTTTACCTAAATGAACTATTTATTCTCAAAAAAGAAAATCTACGCCAGTCTTCTATTCACGCATCTCCTTCAGGAATGCGTGTTTGTTTAAAGGGAGAGGGTCGATTGAGGCGAGTTATCGCAAAAAATTTCTTTACGACAAACGTAAAAAATGTTCGAAACAATAAAAAAAACTGTTTTCAAGAAAAAAATTTTTGGGTGTTTTTTGGCTTTGTTTACAACAAAAAACACCCAAAAAATCGATTTTTTCTCAAAAAAGGATTTTTTTATCGTTTCGAACTTTTTTACACTGGTCAAAAAAATTTTTTTGCGATAACTCACCTCAATCGACCCCCTTAAAAACAAATTTGCAGAAAGTACTGCATTCTTATAGTTTAATTTTTATACCCCCAAAAACGCCGCCACCACCCCTCATTGAGCGTACAATCAACCATAAGAACAACAATGGAATGGCAATATTAATAACCAAAGAAGCTAGTTGAATGCTAAAAATAAAGATAAAAACCACGATATAATATCTGTAAATACAGGATGTATAAAAAAAACCGGAATTTGGGCAATTTTTTCGTGTTTTTTAGACTCGAAATTTCTTTTCAAAAATAACCCTATAGGGCTAATTTTATGCAAGGAGTCGATTGCGAGCATTCCCTAAGCTTGAAAACGCTTCCCTGACCCTGATTCAGAGAAATAAATGTGTGTATTAAAGCAAAAATCCAAATTTTTTTGAAATTTCTCCCTCAAAATCATATTTCTAGAGATAATTTCATGCAGGGAATCAATTGCGCGCATTCTCGAATCTTAAAAATGCTTCATTGATCCTGATTCACAAAAGTAAGAGTGCGTATTGAAGCAAAAATCGAAATGTACTAATTTCCCTGAATCAAAATCAGGGAAGCGTTTTCAAGATTCGGAAATGTGTGCAATCGATTCCTCGCATAAAATTAGCCCTAACATTTTTGAAAAAAATTTCGGGTTGAAAAGCATAAAAAAATCGCTCAATTTCCGGTTTTTAATACACCCTCTAGTGTGCGACTTCACATTTATAAAAATTTGTTAAAACTGAATAGCGATTTTAGTAATCCATATTTTTTAAACATACGGGTCTTGCTCTGTTTTGTAAATAACGGTAATTTGCTTATGAGGCTCTATTTGAAGATGATGTTGAGCAGCAGCCAAACTTCGCTCAAAACTATCAACACTACCAATATTAAAGTAATATTTAACCTAAAAATAAGAAACGTGCTCTGGGTAACAACTAATAACATACTCCCATATCATTTCCTTCTGTAGTAATGACTTTCACCCATTGCTTATTTACAACTTCCAATCGATCAACCTAAAAGTGAAATTGGTACTCTTAAAGGGGAGAGACCCAAAATAACATAAATTTTTTTCTAAAAATATAATCCCTATAGAGATAATTTTAAGCGGAGAATGAATTGTGCGCATTCTCGCAGCATAAAAAGGCCCTGATTCAGGAAAGAGGATATGTGTGTTGAAACAAAAATAAGCAAAATTTCGAAGGAAAACAGGTATTCTAGAAGTTTTTCTATGTAGGAAATCGATTATGCGCATTCCCAAAGCGTGAAAACCCTTCCTTGACATTGATTCGGTGAATATAAATTTTGGAGAGTACAGCCTACAATCCTACTAGCTTGCCAGACTTCCGGTCTACTGGCTAGGCTGACAAGCCCATTTTCGTTTCAATACACATATCCCCTTTTCCTCACCTTTAAGAGTACCGTGACATTATTTTAGATATAAAAATCTTACAATTCCACGTTCCAAAAAATTCGAATAAAATTCTTTCCAAGAAATTTCTCTGTAAGAAGCATAATGCATAAATAAGAAAACAGAAATTAGCCCCACAGCTGCGGCGGCATATCTCTCCCAACCATTAGGGCTAAAAAAATACAGTTGTTTCAATTACCTGATTTTAACTTACAGTTTAAACGGTTCATTACCAACAGGCTTCTTATCTGGTTCTAAAATACTTAAAGTTAATATGAAATCCTAGATTTACAGGTGTATAAAAAACCAGAATTTGGGCAATTTTTTCATGTTCTTTCGACCCAAAAACTATGTATCAAATGCATAGTTGGCGGCAAGTTTGAAGTCGAGTAATTTATAAAAATTTTGTTTTTTCATCTTTTATAGCGACAAAATGCCGAGCATCTTAGTTAACATTCTTGTGAAAGTATTCCACCGACTGCTCCGAGGCTAAGCCCCAGAAGCCAGCCTTAAGACAAACTCGTTTACGTGCTCGAAAATCCAGTAAAGCTTAGGCGTAACATGCGGTTTCTCCACCAAAATCTGCGGCGTGCCCAGTTTTTATTAGAACTCTATATAGGTCATTTTAGGATTTTTTAGAAAAATTTTCTTCAAAAAACATGAAAAAATCGCCCAAATTCCGGTTGTTTAAATACACCCTGTACTTCAAAAATCTCAAAGTACAAGAGGAAAAATAATGAACATAAGCAGTTTTTGAACAAATAAAGGTAAAAAATCTTGCACAAATCAAAGCCATACTCTGCCCCTAAACGTTTATTCCTCTAAGATTCAAGGAGTACGGGATAAAGCAACATATTTAAAGAGCAAGTACTCAAAGTTTTTAATTCTTACTTTCAATGAATTAAAGTTTAAAAAATCTTACTTGGAGAAGGTCCTTCTTTCTTATCATCAGTCTTTTCTTCTTTTTCTTTATTAGACGAGTCAAAAAATTTTCCAAAACCTGGTGGTGGCTTTTTACAAAACAGTGCTAACGAACGTCGAGTAAAATATTGCAGTGCTTGCAAGATGTCTCCATTAGTTCGGAAAAGATATTCTACTTCAGCATTTGATAATACAGGTTTCTAGATAAAAAGGTTATTACAAGCCACAAAAAATAATATAAATCGAAAAAATTTTGGCTTGAAGGTTGTCCACTTTTGCTCCTTGTCGGGGGCTTTTGCTCTAATGCCAGGATATTTGCCTCCTTGTATAGGTATAGAGGGGGAGGCCAAATTTTCCAGAAAGATGGCAGAAATTTCTGGAATTTTGGCTAAAACTTTCCGGAACTTCGAATTTTTCCAAATGTAAAGATTTTAACATTTTAAAAAAATGTTAAAATCTTTACATTTGGGAAAATTGGTCAAATTCTGTCATCTTTCAGGAAAATTCTACCCCTCTCTCCTATACTCAATCGATGTGTCCCTTTTACAGCCTACATCACATGCTCTCAATTGCAAAAAATCTCTCAACTTATATATTAAAAACAATCTAATTACATAGTTTTTGATTCCAAGACTAGTAGGCGATAACGTGTGCATCGATGAGCTGAGACTTCGTCCTTGATAAAATTTGCTCACATTTCGTAAAATATAACGAGTAGCTTTTCTGTTCAAAATTAGCATTGGTTCCTAAAAAATTATGTAAACAGTAGTATCTAAGGGCGGTATTAGAATTTATTTCAAGGGGGGCAATTTTACAACAAAAAATTATCTAAACAAAACATTAGGCTGCGCACTAACCGCCTCAAACAGATGTTCGAGACGCTAAACGTCTCAAATTGCTGTCCGAGACGGTTAGCGTCTCGAAAACGTTATAATTCTCTCGAATTCGAGACGTTTGGCGTCTCGAATTCAAGTTCGAGACGTTTCGCGTCTCGAATTCAAGTTCGAGACGTTTAGCATATCGAATTACAAGTAATTCTAAACGTTTAGCGCTACGTGTCTCGAACAGGTGTTCGAGACAGTTAGGGCCGCCACTAATTCGTTCGGAAATTTTTGACTTCACTAATTTATCACTAATAACATCACTAATTCCGTTCGGACACATCANGAAACGTTCAGACGCGTTCGGAAATGTTCGGACGAGCGCCCGAACGCATCCGAACGTTTCTGAACGCGTCTGAACGTTTCCGAACGCGTCAGAACGTTTCTGAACGCGTCCGAACGCCTATTAGTGATGTTTCCGAACGCGTCCGAACGCAATTAGTGAAGTTATTAGTGAACTAAAGTCCGTTCGGGAGCCGTCCGAACGTATTAGTGGCGGCCCTTAGCGCACAGTCTTATGCTTTTCGGACTTCGGGCGATTTCAAGGGAGAGGTAGCTTATTTTGCTATAAAATACAGGGGGCGGAGAAGTATTGGTAAAGGATGTACGAAGTCCTGACCATGAATGCAAAAAGTCTTGTCATAGAATGCAATAAGTCCTGACATAGGAAAAATTTTAGTTTTAATGGATTTACGACAATCTTCATCACGAAAATGCAGATTTTTTACAGTCAAACCTTGATTTAACGCTCCCTCGAGGGAGTGGGGCGTTAAATCGAAGTTTGACTGTATTGGGAACTTGTTAGGACTTATTGCATTCTATGCCAGGACTTTTTGCACACATGGACAAGACTTTTTGCATCCCATGTCAGGACTTCGTACATCCTTTGCCAGGACTTCTCCACCCCCTGTATTCGAAAATCATCAAAATTTTTTTAAGTTATGAAATCAACCGTAGCAAAAGAAGCTATTACTATGATTGCATTGAACAGAGGAATTAATACTTGAAGAAATGTTAAAAATTGGCGCAAATAGTTTCGTCTTGGTATAAAGAAATTTTTGAGTGATTTACGATAACAAATTTAGGGTCGCCACTAGGGCTGCGCACGGGCGGGATCCTGCCCCGCAAACCCCACCCGCACCATTTTTCAAGAAAAAATCCCGCCCCGCAACCCCGCATGCACATTTTTGAAAATCCCCCAATCTCACCCCGCAACACGGCTGACCAAAGTGGGTCAAAAATGGGGACACATGAAATTTGTGTAAAAAACGTTTTCTCTAATACCTAATAACATAAATTTAAAAAAATTAAAATTTTATCTGCTAAAACAAAAAAGTTGTATGTTGCGAAAATTTTTCGAAGTCCTGAACAGGAGTATGTAAACAAAAAATTGGATATCTCGGCGAATAAGTCATGAAATCCAACCATTCCTTTTTTATTATTTTCTATACGTTTAAATCTTTATTTCCAAAAAGAATTTTGGCATGTTTCACTTTTTT
>OZJO01001908.1:0-15125 GCA_900406225.1 Acrobeloides nanus
AATTTTCCGAATATATATAAATTATGGCAAATTATTTTTTTTCAATTTTTCGTAAAAAAGTTTACGATCGTAAAAAAAAGTTTACGATCGTAAAAAATTTTACGAATCGAAATTTTCGTAAAATTTTTTACGAAGAAAAAAGTTCAGAATTAATTTCTTTCCTTTATAAAAACACTAATAATATAAAAATAAATGCTTTTTTTTAAAAATTTTTACATTTTTCAAAGTTTACGATTTTCGTAACTTTTTGGCCATCTCTATTTGAATCTAGGCTTCATATATTAATGTACAATTTTAATTTAATAAAGCATCTGTTAGCCTTACTCTTTGTCAAAATATACAGGAGTTAAAATTTTTGAGAGTCGGGATTAGTTAGTATTTCCTAAAAAAGCTCAAGCCCAAGCCAAGTTAGTACTAATCCTGATTTTCTTGCCATACGACCACGCAGGGACGCATCAAAAAGCTATATCCACGTTTCTTTTCGTTTCAATGTACAGGTTGCCTGATTCAATAAAAAATTCCGTGGTAGCCAAAAAAAATTTCGACTATATCGGGGTTTGATTATAATTTGGCAAAAAAAGTCCAACATTAGTTCAGCCGAATGAAAATTTTTTGATCACTCTTTCGGAGAAAATTATGTCACGTCGCGGCGCTTTGAGAATGTGGTGGTACGCACGCACGCGCAAAAACTTTTCCTTCTTCCTGAACTCGTATGATGTCCGGCGGAAAGAAATTGTTGTGGTTGACCGACTAGCGACTATTCAAAAACTCGCGCACCAGCGTGTCGATTGCTACCTGCGGATTCTTTACGTCTTATTCTTTTGAAGTTTAAGGTCTTCGAACTCGAACTGTTTTCAAGATCTCTTCAACGAAAAAAAGAGTTTTTGAGGACACATCTTTTAGTTTTGGCCTAATTTTTTTAAGATAAATAAACTGATTTAATGCATGACCTTGCAACGTCATAAGGTACTTGTCGATCTTTGTATTAAATGAATTACTTGGTTTTTTTTTGTAAAATTTTGTTCCGGTAGCAGGCAGTGTTTGAATCTGTTTTACAACAGATTTTCTATTGTGTTGTATAACAGAATGATTTTTTTGTAATCTGTTGTGTTGTGCTAACACAACAGAAAAATCGGAACAAGTTTCCCTTGTTCCCGCCACTTAACGTTGACTAAACTCGGCAAAAATTGTTTTATTTTCTTTCGAAGATTACCCATTTAGGGGTAATTTTATGCGAAAAATCGATTGCGCGCACTCCCGCAACCTGAAAAGCGCAGAAAAATGATGAAAATTCGCCAAAAACGACCACGCAAGGATGCATGGGGATGCAATTCGATTTTCTCGAGAAATAAACAAATATCCCCCCATGCATCCCTGCGTGGTCGTTTTTGGCGAATTTTCACCATTTTTCTGCGGTTTTCAGGTTGCGGGAGTGCGCGCAATCGATTTTTCGCATAAAATTATCCCTAAATGGGTAATCTCCGGAAGAAAATTAAAAATTTTTTTTGTCGAGTTTAGTCAACGTTAAGTGGCGGGAACCAGGGGAACTTGCTTCGAAAAATCTGTTAAAGGGGAGGGAGTAAGAATTAGGGACTAATCTCTGAAAAATTTTTTTTGCCAAAACAGCCCTATATAGGGGTAAAATCATGCGAAAAATCATTCCCGAAGCGTAAAAATGCTTCATTGACCTTGATTCAGGGAAATAGATGTGTGTATTGAAGCGAAAATCGAAAAATTTTTAAATTTCTCCCTCAAAATCATATTTCTGGGGGTAATTTCATGCGATGAATCGATTGCGCGCATTCCCGAAGCTTGAAAATGCTTCTTTGACCCTGATTCAGCGAAATAAGAGTGTGTATTGAAGCGAAAATCCAACATGTACTAATTTCCCTGAACCAAGGAAGCGTTTTCAAGCTTCGGGGAATGCGCGCAATCGATTCCCCGCATGAAATTACCACCAGAAATATGATTTTGAATGCAATAGAACCGCCTCTGGCGACTCTGGATCCGAACCAGGCTAAAAATGGCGCCCGTACTGGTTCTGGACGAAGTGGTACGATTCGTTCGTTATTCACAAAACCGGACTTATCAGGTATCTTTGGGGTGCCAGGGCATGAAAACTTGGTCCAGATAGCGTTTTTACTCTTCGGGAGTGCGCGCAATCGATTTCTCGAATCAAATTACCTCCAATAGGTTTATTTTGGTGAAAATGATAAGCAAGTCGCTCTAAGGGATCGAACCCGCCTATTCAACGTGGACATCTGGCGTCCTAACCATTTGACTATAGGCTTACTGAAAATTTAAAAACTTGATATAATTTTTGTAAAAATAACTAAAAAAATCCGGTTTTTATGAATCACCCTGTATTTTTCGCATTTCCCCGGACGCTAGCCATCGGGAAATCGAACTCATTTCCAGAGGCAGGATTTATACTTCCGTCGCGACGGAAGTATAAATCCTGCCAGACGGCTTCCGGAAACGGGTTTGAATTTATCTGAATATTGACACGAAAACCCCGAATTTTACATTTTTTAAATACGCTTAATTATTGGGTGTATTAAAAAAAGATGGCATTCATTATAGCTCGACGAAACGAATAAAACGACACCAAAAATTATCCAATTTGAACATTGTTTTGGGTTATTGAAACGAAAACATGAATCAGGGTTTTCGTTTCAATAACCCAAAACATTATTCAAATTCAATAATTTTAGTGTCATTTTATTACTCTCCTCGAGCTATGAAGAATCCCGTCTTTGTTTTTTAAATACACCTAATAATTAGGCGTATTTAAAAAATGTAAAATTCAGGGTTTTCGTGTCAATATTCAGGCAAATTCAAACCCGTTTCCGGACGCCGTCTGGAAATGAGTCCGATTATGTTCGTTCATTTTTTCATAGATGTAACTAGTTCTTTTTTAGCTCTTTTAATTTTCGTAAGGAGAAGAAGTTCCGTTACTTTTTAGTATAATGTTTGCATAGATAAAAAAGCTAAAAATCCCTTGATTTTATCAATACAGTTTTTTATTTTCATTATAAAAAGGTGAAGTAATCATCGCCGTGTCCATGTCGAGTTTCTGCGCTCGACCAACCGCCTCCGGCTAAAAGCCTTTTCTTGACATGTTGTTGTCTACTTTCTTTTATGAATCACCATTAATTATGATAAACTTTTGAAATTTTCGTGTTCGAGTTTAATCATGTAACATGTTTTTTTTCTTACACATTTTTATATAACTGTTCTTCAGTAGTTGTAAATTTTCAAATTTTTCTATATCTAATGAGAAAATTAATAGGCTTATTGTTATCTTACAGAAAGCCAATTTACTAGTTATCTTCCTTCTGATATCAAAGAAGTAACAGTCAAAAACTTGAGCTTCTTAATGTCATGAGGAGAGTCTGTGACGCGCATATTATTAAGGCTTTCTATAGCCTATAAGGCTTAGATCTAAAGCTTAGGTCTAAGGCTTATGTCTAGGGCTTAGACTTAGGTCTAAAGTTTAGATCTAAGGCTTAAAACTAAAGCTTAGGGTTAGGTCTAAGGCTTAAAACTAAAGCTTAGGCTTAGATCTAGGGCTTAGGTCTAAAGTTTAGATCTAAGGCTTAGATCTAAAGCTTAGGTTTAAGGCTTAGGTCTAAGACTTGGGTATAGGGCTTAGATTTAGGTCTAAGGCTTAAAACTAAAGCTTAGGCTTAGATCTAGGGCTTAGGTCTAAGGCTTAGATCTAAAGCTTAGGTCTAAGGCTTAGGTATAGGGCTTAGACTTAGGTCTAAAGTTTAGATCTAAGGCTTAAAACTAAAGCTTAGGCTTAGGTCTAAAGCTTAGGTCTAAGGCTTAAAACTAAAGCTTAGGCTTAGGTCTAAGGCTTAGATCTAGGGCTTAGGCTTAGGTCTAAAGTTTAGATCTAAGGCTTAGATCTAAAGCTTAGGTCTAAGGCTTAGGTCTAAGACTTGGGTATAGGGCTTAGATTTAGGTCTAAAGCTTAGGTCTAAGTCTTAGGTATAGTGCTTAGACTTAGGTCTAAAGCTTAGGTCTAAGGTTTTGGCCTGAGGCTCAGGCGCTTAGGTAGGTGGACTTCTTGGGCTCTTAGACGTCGATTTTCAGATAACACAGAATTTTTACATAAAAAGATAGCATAGATAAAAAACACACATATTATACAACAACTTAGATTAACATCATATACAATACATATATACAAGGCTATTATTACCTGAACCAAAAAATCTGGTTTTCTCATGAACTTGTGTGGGGGAGGGGGATTTTGTGGACATTCATAGAAGATATAATGGCCAAAAATAGCCGAGGTATATGAGCCTAAAGTGAGAGCTATCCAGAACCGGAATCAGCAAATGACCAAGCGGTAATCCGGATTTGATCAATCGGCTTCCTCTTTGGATTCATTTCGCTCTGCTGACCATTATAACAGAAGTACATTTATAGTCATTTCGAATGGATTTTATTTTATCTTTTCCACTATTTCATTCGTTTATTTTTATCGCTCATGTGCAGTGAAAAAATCTGGTATTTTCATGAAGTTGTGTTTTTTGTTGTTGATATTTTTCATTTATACCACACCATGTTTTTTGATCCTTCTCAATGGATCTTTCTCCCCCTCATGGTGTTTTGATGAAATTCATGGTGTTTTGTGGAATTGTTTGAAGAGAGGAAGAAGAAGACATTTGCGTTGGCCTCATTACAATTCAATAGGTTTACAAACAACAGGAGCACAAACGAAAATAAACATTTTTTATATTTTTTAATTTCAAGAGTTTACATGTTACGAGTAGAAAAGCTCAACATGAAAATATAAAACGACACAAATTCTTTCTTCCTGATTTAAATTATGATTTTTGCATAAAAAAGTTGTTTTGAATTTGTTCTTCTTGTAGAATCTGGATTTTTTCAATTGTTTATGATTCAAGGGCTGGTGGTCGATCAAAAATTTAAAAAAGTAAAATTCAGGGTTTTCGTGTCAATGTTCAGACACATTCAATCCGATCTGGCAAGTTAAGCAACGTTGGTCCCGCAGGTTCGATCCCACTAGGGCGAAAATTTTGATATACAAAAAAACTTTCTTGAAGCAAAAATTTTTTTGTAGATCAAAACTTTTGCCCTAGTGGGATCGAACCTGCAGGGGCCCAACGTTGCTTAACTTGCCAGATCGGACGGGCGGATTCCTTATCCACTTCGTCAAATAGCCGACATTTTTCGTAAAGCTAGAAAAATGTGTTATATATAAAAATACCATTTTTGTTCAAATTTGCTGCAGAATTGCACGTTTCGACGTGATTGCACGTTTCAAATAAATCTGAAAACTTTTTACTTTGCTCTTGGTAGTTTTTTCTCGTCTGGTGTCCAACGTTTGGTGCACATGTTCTTTTTTTGTAGTCATTCAATGAATTTTGATCGTGATCAATGTAAACAAATTATCAAGTTGCTCAACGTTGAGTTACTTTTTGCAACAACCGAATCTAAATACCAACAAAACCGTTTTAAAATTATGCAATGTGTAAAAGCACAAAAATAGTAGCCTTGAGAGCGGACTGTTAAGAGCCAGGTGAGATTCTTCTAGCTGTTAGATGCATCAATGAAAATTTATTTTTGACATAGAGGTTGAAAAACCCCTAGACAGCCGGTTTTCAGGCGAAAATCCAAATTTTAGTTCATTTTCATTTCAATACACCTACCACCATCCCTGATTAGGATCAATGAAACGTTTTCGAGCTTCGGCAATGCGCGCAATCGATTCGCAGCCTAGAAAAACCCCTAGACAGTCGGTTTTCAGGCGAAAATCCGAATTTTAGTTCATTTTCGTTTCAATACACCTACCACCATCCCTGATTCAAGATCAATCCTTAGGGTTGCGATATCTTCATAGTGGGTTGTACCATAAGTTTTGAGCTTCTGCTATTTGTCTGGAATCTTTACAAAAACAACCATATATGGGGTGTTTCTAGGCTGCGAATCGATTGCGCACATTGCCGAAACACGAAAACGCTTCATTGATCCTGAATCAGGGATGGTGGTAGGTGTATTGAAACGAAAATAGATTAAAATTCGGATTTTCGCCTGAAAACCGACTATCTAGGGGGTTTTTCTAGGCTGCGAATCGATTGCGCGCATTGCTGAAGCACGAAAATACTTCATTGATCCTGAATCAGGGATGGCGGTCAAAAAATCAGGGGTATGCTTCAAAGATTTTTAAGATTAACTTTTTGTAAAGATTTTTTTCTGGGTCATTTCCAGAAAAAAATTTACAAAATTTGTTTCTAGAAATGACTCCTCTATGGGTAAAAACATGCGGGGGAATCTGAATTTGACATTTTCGAAGCAAAAAGAACGCTTTCCTGATTCAGGGAAAGCCTGTGTATTGAAGCGAAAAGTTGCAAAATGCGATTTTTATTTAAAAACGACCCGCTTTTGAAGTAAAAATGTGCGGCGAAAGAAAAAGCGTTGTTTTTAGACCAAAATTTTCTCGAATTTTCGCGTCGATATACAACTTTTCTTGAATCCGAGGAATTTTATAAATGTCAAATGCGGATTCCCGCACATTTTTAGCCCAAAAGCGAATCGTTTTTAGCCGCAAAAATCACATTTTTGCGACTTTTAGTTTCAATACACAGGCCTTCCCTGAATCAGGAAAGCGTTTTTTCGCTTCGAAAATGCCAAATTCGGATCCCCCACATGTTTTTTTAAATTATCAAATCGATATATAAAGATATTGAAATTAGAAATTTGATCATGCAAAAACATCAGTTTCAAAAATTACCTGCAACTTTGTCAAGTGTGGTCCGTTGTAATTACGCTGCCTGTCCCAAAATATCCATGTTTTTTCTTAAATTTTTTGAAAAAAATATTTAATTTTTCAAAAATTCTAATGGCCTAACATGAAAAATTTCCGAAAATTTTCAATTTTTCAATAAAATATCAACAATCACACAAATCGCGCCTTTTGTTCTATTTTTGAACGGCATGATCGTGTATGATACCAAAGACCACACTAGAAGATTGACTTTTTGTACCTTTTACTTTGTATGGTCCGTTAATTTTAGGCATCACTTCCTAGAATAGAGTCTTTTCTTGCAACAAATTAACCTTCCGTGATAGTATGTTACAAACATGATCACGACCAAACTTTAATGAGCGTCTGGAAAAAACGTGTGTACGGATAATTGATCGCACGATAGGGGGAGTAATCATTTGGTTCAAAGTAAAAAGTCCGTAAAAAAGTTTTGGTATATAAACTTTTTGGACACGGCCAGATGTTTCAAAGTTTTTTTACTTAGGGTGCGCGCTAGCAGTCGTGAAACGCATTTCACGACGATTTTCGGACGCTAGCCGTCCGGAAACGAGTTTGAATTTTCTTGAATATTGACACGAAAACCCTGAATTTTACATTTTTTTAAATACTCCTAATTTTTGAGTGTATTTCAAAAAACAAAGACGGCATTCTTTATAGCTCGACGAGACGAACAAAACGACACAAAATTTATCCAATTTGATAATTGTTTTAGGTTATTGAAACGAAAATCCTGAATCAGGGTTTTCGTTTCAATAACCCAAAACAATTATCAAATTGGATAAATTTGGTCTCGTTTTGTTCGTCTCGTCGAGCTATAAAGAATGCCGTCTTTGTTTTTTGAAATACAATCAAAAATTATTAGGCCTAAGCCGAAAATTCTGATTCATGTTTTTGTTTCAATAACCCAAAATAATGTTCAAATTGGATAATTTTTGTGTCATTTTGTTCGTCCTATTTAGCTATAAAAAATTGCTATAATGTTCATGCTATGAAAATTTAAAAAATCGATGCAAAATCGATTTTTCTGCAAAAAATTCAAAAAAGTTTGTGTATTACAACGAAATGCATGAGCAATTTCAAACTCAATTATCTCAAAAATAAATAATGATTCAGAACATGCCGTGAAAACAAAAAATGCTCCATTTTTTATGAAATTTCCGAATATGGCAACCTTTTTCCCACTGGATTGATCCTTTAAAAAAGAACACGTACACATTTCCTCATTCCACCAATTGGTGAAATGAAAATGTAGCGTTCGACCATAGATCGTGCCATTTCCTAGTTGAATTCATTCCCCTTTTCCATGCCAACGCCTAAACTTAAGCGATCTTTAACATTTTCTTCTAAAGGCTGGCGATAATGATGGGCAAGTCGAGTATGACTTTTGTCCACTCGTCTGTATTCTAAACGAATGCACGCTACCAAAAACGAATGGAGCCACCTGACTGGTGGACAGGGTCTAGACCTTTTTAGACTACGAAGAAGAAGAAGTATCGAACAATGATAGGATCTCCACGTCGAGTGTATATATTGTCCACAACACTGTCACCTACGCAAAACTTTCTATAAAAACATTTCAACAATTACGTTGAGATGATGGTTGTTTTTATTTTCTGCTATGAATTTTGAGTATTTTCTGTTATGAATTTTTGAGTAAACACTGTTGTTTAATTGAAAATCTTTTTTCTTTCTCTCTATCTTTCTTTTTTATCTCTCGTTTTATGAAATTGAGAAAAAGTATTCGGACCCGACCGGGATTTGAACCCGGATCTGCCTGACTACCGTCCAAGTGCACTACCATTGTGCTACCGAAACATACAACTGATGCCCGTTAATTGGTAAATATTTGGCGGTGTATTTTCCACTAATCACAGTGTCACAGTGAGTAGTGGAAAATACACCACCTAGTATTTACCAATTAACGGGCATCAGTTGTATGTCTCGGTAGCACAGTGGTAGTGCGCTTGGACAGTAGCCAGGAGACCCGGTCGGGTCCGAAAACTTTTGCCCAATTTCATATTAGGGACTGTCCTTAAATTACGTTTGCAAAAAGTTGGATTTTGGACCCCCACCCTTCCCTCCGTTAGTTTTTTTCCTTAGAAAAATCTTAAAATTTTAATGAAGCGTTAGATTTTCAGAGACCCCCCTCCCCTCTTGGTAAACGTAATTTAAGGACAGCCCCTTTTACCTGTATTTCCACGTCTCGGCGTGGTAATAATCCGAGCTCCAAAATTTCCAAAAATGAGAGTTATCTCTCATTTTGTAAATTGGAAATTTGATTTCGTTCACGGATTGTGTTGTTCTTCGAAGAAGACTTCTCTCTAACATATAACCGCTGACCCAAAATGATCGGTTCTCGGATTCACCCATTCATTGATGATTAACGCCATCCGTCTCTCTTTGACTTTCTTTATTCAAAAATCGCAATCCTTCGTGAAGGATTAAAGTCCAGACATGAATCGATATACTAGATTTATTTTTCAAATTTTAGCATGAAATTCAAAATTTCTATACCGGTGCAAAATTGGTGTATATTTGTTATTTTTCTTAACAATATTTTGAGTGTGCTGCCAGCTACTCTAGTCACATATCCAGAAGATGAAGTGTGGAGTTTCATTAAAGAGACGCCGAAAAGAAATTTAACGAAGAAATGTGCGGATAGTCTAGGTTTGGTAAGGATTTATGTTTGGCTAAGGCTGCGTTCAAGCATGTAAAAAAGTTGCCACAAAGTTGTCAAAAAATGAAACTTTCAAGGGAACCGCAAGGTCTGCCACAAAAAGTTTTCACCGAAACCAAGCGTAAACGATAGGAGGTAGCTCAAAACGGTATAATATATCAAAATTTTGGTCCCATACATTTTCATCGACCCAAAATGACAGGGTTCAAAATCCGGAAAAAACATGTTGAATCTGGAGCCTTGCACTCAGGCATTTCGTTTCAATACACAGACTTTTGGCGAAAAATTTTTGCATCGATTTTTCAAACTTTCATTGTAGCAATTTTGTATAACTAGCCGAGACGAATAAAATGAGACAAAAATTATTGAATTTGAACAATGTTTTGGGTTGTTGAAACGAAAACCCTGATTCAGGGTTTTCGTTTCAACAACCCAAAACATTGTTCAAATTCAATAAATTTGGTGTCATTTTATTTGTCTCGGCGAGTTATACAACATTGCTACAATGAAAGTTTAAAAAATCGATGCAAAAATGGAATTTTCCGCCAAAAGCCTGTGTATTGAAACGAATAGCCTGAGTGTTTTTATTTTCGCTTCAATGTTTAAACTCGTTTGAAAATTTTTTTTCGCAATTTTCTTTCGCTCATAACTTTTTACGGTTAGATTTTCAAGTAGTACCGTAAAAGCAAAAAATGCTTCAAATTTTGTGCTCTATAAGATGGCATCAACTCCCCAAAAGTGAACTTAGTCCTTTAATATTTCCTAGATTTCCTAGTTAATTACTCCTTTTACTATTATCACAACACTTTATTGCTTTATAATTCCTATAAATTGTTTTCTCATACAAAAAAGACCAGTTTTGAAAAAGTTCGCCATATTTTTTAAACGAACATCATAAAAGTAAAGGCTAGTATCATTGATCAAACGCTCATACCGGTTCCACTCACATGGCATTTGTGTCAAAAAAGAGGTGAAAATGAGATGCAAATTTCCTATTATATGGATAATGGAATTGCATTCCAAAAATTTAATGCTTGATTAAAAAATTTTTAGTCTACAGATGTTTGATGAGCAATAAAAATATCAATATACAGGGTGGACCAAAAAAGTGGCTTTTTGGGACCCTTGTTCGTAAGGATTTTCATCATAACATAAATTTTTTCACAAAAAGTGATTTTCTACAAAATTGTTCCTGAGATCACGATGGAAAATTTTGTAGAATATCACTTTTTGTGAAAAAAATTTCTGTTATGAGAAGAAAATCCTTATGAACCGGGTCTCAAAAATCTCAAAAAGCCACTTTTTTGACCCACCCTGTATTTATTTTGACAAATGCGAAAGATGTCTGACTGAAAAGGAACAAGACACACACATATTTTTAATAACACAATGTCTAAAATAAGTTATACAGGGTGATTAAAAAAATTTAAAAAATGAGACCAAAATAGATATGCAAAAATTTTCATGGAATTTGGACAACTTTAATTTCGATGTGGGATTCGAACTCGCGACCTATAAACTGCAAAGCTATAACTTTAGCCACTCGGTCATGGGTCAAACCCCAAAACCCATGATATGGTACTCGTTTTGAAGCACTCGGCGAGTCAATTGGCGACATTCTTTTTTGATTTTGACCCTTGCCTTCACTTTTAGAATTTTTGGGTAAAATTTCAATTTAGGTAGAATCTTATCTAACGGATCATTCCACACTTGAAGAACAGCGCCGCTTCTTTTCGGCCTCATTTGGCACGGGTGATGCTATACAATTTGTTAGCCGGGATCAAGATCGATGGATCTTCAGGGCAATGAAGTGCATTAAAGCTGCGGGTGAAACCAGCTATTCCGCTTCCGAATACCCATTATCCTATTGCTATGGGGTGCCGAGCCTATGGGATTCCGAAGAGGCAGACACTGCCTATGGCATTTGTCTACCTAGCACTTGTGCAGATAATCATAAAACTGTAAGACTTGTTGGAGCTACTACACAATAGGGGGCCACCCACGTGAAAAACTTTTCAAAAAACGCTTCTCTGATCCAGGGGAGGCTTGTGTATTGAAGCGAAAAGTCACAAAAATGCGATTTTGCGACTTTTCGTCGTGCTGACCGAAAAAAGCTAAGTCAAAGTAGTAGCAAAAGGTCTTATCGCTCTTTTGAACAAAATTAGTTGAAAAAACTTCTTTGAAAATCCGGTACATTATCGACAATAAAATATTGTTTTATAAAATCAGGCAAATCGTTTCAATACTCAGAGTAATTCAAACATCAAAGAGTCAATAAGTAAAACATAAAACAAAGTTTGAACAATACAACGAAAGCAAGAAATTATAAAATTAAGAAAACGAAAGGTAAAAGATGGACAAAATATGACAACCCCCTATTGTGTAGTAGTAGCTCCAAACACCTTTTTAGTTGTTGCGTGAATGGCAATCCATAGCGTCAAACAAGAGCGATTCGAAAAATCTTGAGTACGAAGGGTGTACCAAATCCAGACACACGAAACAATGGTATGAACAATTCATTCCGATGGCAGACTTCAGTTTTGACATGGTGCTGATCTTCCTTGTGGGTATTGCAACCGTCTACCATGTGAAGAGAGGCGAAAATTCCAAGCAAGACAACCATTTTCCACAAGTTTAATCTTATACCTTTTTTAGATCTGTTCCCATCCAGCTTTTATTAGCATTTTCGGCGAAGAAAAACCTGAGAAAACTAGTCGAAATGCCCAAAGATCCTCAATCTACAATCCAGTGCATGTTCGGCCTGAGATTCTTATCCATGGTGTGGACTTTGGTTGGCCATTCGTTTATTTTCGTGCAAGCTTATTTGGACAATGTCGATGAATATAAAGCTGATCTAGTCGATAATTTTTGGAATCAATGGATCACCAACTTTACTCTCAGTGTTGATGTTTTCTTGACGCTGAGCGGGACATTAACTGCCTATAGTTGGTTTAAAAAGTGGCAAAAGAACACCACAGGTAAAAAAGTACAGGGTGCCCTCAAGAAAGGGAATTTTGTGATTTTTGCCCTACTTGTAATAAATCTCCGGCCATGGGAAGGTTTTGGCTTCTCAAATACTTCATCCAATTTAACATTTCATTGATTGATATGATTTATTGTCTACAGGCTATGCCCAGTTACATACAAAATATCCTTCGGCAGGTAGTTTCATATGAGCTTGGCGGTATTCATAGAGCTGCTTTTAACGGAATCGAGGTTCGTGACTGATACTACGAGCTCCCATGGGTGACCAGTTCTGTCATGGCGTCGTCGACTTTCTCTGCTTAGGACTATCGCGTTGTGGGGTAAAGTTCGGTGGCCTCGAGTGAATTTTTGCATGGCCAAAGCACGTTTCTCCATCGCTGTTTGACTGACCGGTATCCAGTTGAGATTTTCAAGAAGCGTTGAGTAGGTCGAATCATTGGCACATAATCTTGCAGCGAATCGTTGCACGCATTCGATTCGTCTTCAAGCTCCTGGTATTTCGGCGGCTCCAAGCGAGAACGCTTTGAATCATGTCCGTCTTCGATTGCACGAATGGTTTCGCCTCTTTCTTTAAGAATTCGTTGAATGGATTTTAGTGAGGTTCCAAATTCTTTAGCCAACTTGTTAACGCTTTTTCAATAATCTGAAATTTCTTCTCCAGCGTGATACGTTTGCGTTTTCTTTGATTACTCATTTAGGACTTTTTCAGATCTAAATTAAGCAATAATAAAAAAACAAGATGATAACTAACAATTAATTTACAAGAACAAAAATTTATATCAGGGGAGCAAAAGTTCGGGGAAAAACGTTCAAAAGTTCGTGGACGCCCGACAAAAATTCGGGGACACTACCCCTGTCGGATTTTGCGTTTTTGTATTGAAAACACCGAAAAACGCAAAATCCGACAGTGGTAGTGTCTCCGAATTTTTGTCGGTTGTCTCCGAACTTTTGCCCCTCCCCGATAATTCATCATCCAGCAAAAACATACATGTATTCTTCTTCTATCGGTTCTTCGGTCCCAACTTCTAGAAAGTCGTCGTAGTCCATCCGGCGTTCCTCCTAGCTAACTTGTTGACACTTTTCAATAATCTGAAATTTCTTCTCCAGCGTGATACTTCTGCACTTTTTTGATTGCTCATTTTCGGATCTAAATTGCAGAAAAATAAATTTCACAAAAAAGCATAAAATTTTTTGTAACTTTCGGGCCTACCCCAACTAACAGAAACCAAAAGCCCCCCCCCCAAGAGTAAATCGGCGTTAAATTCAATTTAAATTTTTAAGAAAAAGAACCTTCATGGAACTCTTATGGCTATTGGCTCCGATTCTATAGGCATCGAGTTGTTCGCCTATGGCCGGCCTACATCTACACACTGCTAACTGTGACCACTCGACTGTCTATTACCCACTACCATCCAATGTGGCCTCCAACCGACCCAGCCGTGCAATGCCCATCACATTGGTGGGAAAATATTTTGTTCATCAACAGTCTTTTAGATAACCGATGCATGCCATGGACATGGTAATTTTCTGCACTAACAAAAAAGCCGATTTAACTTATATATTCGTTTAGGTATATCGGCACGGAGTTCATCTTCTATCTAGTATCTCCAATCTTTCTACTTTCCCTTCGCCGCCACCCCAGTTTCGGCTTGGGGCTTTCAGCAATTGTGATCATCATTTCGGCTTTGTTCAACGTCGGAGGCATGCTAGTCTATAACTTTCCACCCACGCAATTCCTATGGAAGCAGCCAGAGATCTTCAACCCGGATTATATCAAGCACCATTTGCT
Organism: Acrobeloides nanus; assembly: GCA_900406225.1. Classification (NCBI taxonomy): domain Eukaryota; kingdom Metazoa; phylum Nematoda; class Chromadorea; order Rhabditida; family Cephalobidae; genus Acrobeloides; species Acrobeloides nanus. Next base: position 14,254 of record OZJO01001908.1, read on the forward strand.
GTTGTACATTAAGCCACAGTACAGGATTGGCCCATACATAGTTGGGTTGTTGTTAGGTTACTATCTAGCCGGTTTCCAAGCACAAACTCAAAAGAAACAAAGAAGCATTCGGTTTATTGTGGGTGGATGGGCATTGGCGTCTGTGGCCGGATTTTGGTCGTTGTACGGGTTGTATCCAGCTGCACAAGTAAGAATATAGATTTGCGATGCGATAGAAAAAGATGAATGAGAAAAAGAAATGATTGCGTGCAAGTTATAACAGGGACAGGGTTTTCGCGCTAATACACAGACATATTCAAAATGTTGGGAAGTTTATTCGAATTATAAGGAACAGGGTTTTCGCGTTAATACACAGACACATTTAAAAAACATTGAAAAGATTATTCGAATTGTTGCGATGCCTTCGTTACAGTCGTGCCGAATGCATTCGTGGCGATTGCGTCGTGCCTAATGAAAGATGATTGTGTGTAAGTTATAAGGAACAGGGTTTTCGCGTTAATACATAGACACATTCAAAAACATTGAAAAGATTATTCTAATTGTTTTTGTTGCGATGCCTACAGTCGTGCCGAATGCATCATGGCGATTGCGTCGTGCCGAATGCGTCGTGGCGATTGCGTCTTGCCGAATGAAATATGATTGCGTACGAGTTATAAGGAACAGGGTTTTCGCGCTAATACACAGACACATTCAAAAACATTGAAAAGTTATTCTAATTGTTTTTGTTGCGATGCCTACAGTCGTGCCGAATGCGTCATGGCGATTGCGTCGTGCCAAATGAAAGATGATTGCGTATAAGTTATCATGAACAGGGTTTTCGCGCTAATACACAGACACATTCAAAACATTGAAACATGGCATTTTAGGGATGG